>JAPMOB010246274.1:0-19803 GCA_029875015.1 Lepomis gibbosus | reverse complement strand
CATTTTTCATTCAGTCTATAGCAACATTACCTTTACTGTCTGTACCTCTATCTGTATACTGTGTAGGCTGCCTCCCTCCCCTCTCTCTCTCCCTCACCCCCAACCAGTCGAGGCAGATGGCCGCCCACCCTGAGCCATAGTTCTGCTCGAGGTTTCTGTCTCTTAAAAGGAAGTTTTTCCTTGCCTGTGTCAGTGCTGCTCTTGGTGGGAATTGCTGGGCTTCTGTAAATAACTTCAGAGTATGGTCTAGACCTGCTCTTTATGAAAAGCGCTGTGAGATAACTATTGTTGTGATTTGGCGCTATATAAATAAAATTGAATTGAATTGAATTGAATTCTTTGATGTACCCTGGAGTGCAAGCCTGACTTGGACTCAGACTCAAGGGCAAAAAAACCTGATCGGGACATCCCTAGTTCTAACACTACCTCACCCCGGTCAGCCATTGTTTAGCTAGCTTCATTAGCATGGTGGTTTGAAATAAGAAAGGAAAAAATGCATCACATGTTGAAATTACATTTCAACCTAATTTAAGTAAAACAATTTTATCTACAATAGTACAGACACAAAACAGTAAAGCCTATTTGAATTTGAAGTAGTCTTGGTCAAAAAATTTACTTTCATTTGACAATGTGCTGTCTCTTTCTGCTGGCCGCTGTGTGTTTGTATCTACAGTAGGAGCCGACAGAGAGCCGGCAGAGGCTGCAGGGTCAGGGTATCTGTGGCTAATCCGTAATTTGTTTGTAATACAAAAACGAAAATACAGTTTATTCGTTTTTTGTTTCAAAACGAAAAACGAAATAACCAGTTTTTGTGTCAGAACTGCAGCCTGAGGACAAACAGTCCCGAGCCCGTTTAATACCATGTTTCAGTTCCATCCAAGTTAAATCAGATTTGATGCTCAAGATACAATGCTACATTATAGGACCTACTCTCGATAGTAGTATCTATAAGCTCTGGATTTGAGAAAGTTTGGAACCAGGTCCTTTTAGAACCAATTATTGATCCCCATCCCTGCTGGTGTGGTCTCAGTTTTTTATTCTTCATTCTTCTCGTTACAACTTACCACAGTAGCCTACTGGGGCAGGTTGGAACAATGGAACTTCATGTACGAAAATATTTAATTCATTCTGTAATATAGTTGGAGAATTTGGGCAAATTTCTATTTGTAGTAGACAAAAAGGGTACTTTGTTCCAAATGTGAGAGCTCTAACACAAAATGTTCTGCAAGTTATAGGTGCAGAGACAAAAAGTGTTAAAAACATCCCCCCAGGCCTCCATTTTCCTTCTTTAGCTATAAGCTGTGTACAGTATGTTACTGTGTATTTTCAATGCATTCTGGGAAAGCAGAACTGTAAATCTAAATATAGTAAAACTAACTGATTTGTGGGTGAATTATAAGATCTTATAAGGTCTTATACATCCATGAACTGACCGTAAAAAACAAGTAAAACTCCATTTTCAAATTAAATACTGTCTTTGATTTAAAGTGCAATATTTTGTTTTAACATTAAAGCTCAGGAAATGTTCCTTGCGACATTCACTTCAGGCTTAAAGTTTAATAGGCTAGGGAAGGACCTTAGATTTAGTCTAGTATGATGCTTTATCAAATCATTAGGTAGCTAAAATATCACATTTAGTCAAAGACAGAGAACACAATGGAATGGACCCAAAGCAAAGACACCGAGGCACAGCAGATTCAGTTCAATGGTTAGTTAATCAAAGAAAGGTAAACTGGCTTATGGAGAAGCGAGGAAGGCAAGGATCCAGATCTGGAAACAGCAGTTCAACAACACCAAACAAAAACCGTAGGAGCAGAAAAGTCCAGTAACTGAGGGCAAAGACCAAGTGGCACTGAAAGAAGGGAACAGACAATTAACTTCTATATCATCCTGTAGGCCTTCCTACTGTTGGGTAAATTAGTTACTTTTTCACAGTATTAGCAGAGACTGGGGATGGTTGTAGAAAAGGGAAAGTTGTAACAGCACCACTTTCACCTAGAAGGGATGACCTCAGCTGGGTGAAGAAGTATGCAAATTCTACAGAATTTTACGAAAAATTGATTTTCAGATAAGAAGGCATTTCTAGGAACAAGGCAGAGCAGTGCAATACATTTTTTCAGATACATATTTTGTTGTGAGGTCTTAATTTTAAATACTTCACTCTTATTGTTAAAACTTCTGCCAGGTTGTGTTACAACTTACTGTGTAGTGGTTCACGTTGTAACAATGGAGCTTCTTGTAATATAGCTGGAGAAGTTGGACACATTTCTATTTGTAGTAGACAAGGAAGGGTACTTTGTGCCAAATGTGAGAAGGTTTTAGCACAACTCAAAAATCCTGCGGTGATGTGCAGGCTTCTTTTCCTTTGCTTTCTTCTATACAGTCTTTAGTGTACTTCAGGGACTTGTTTAAACAGACTCCTTTGTCATTTTCGGCTTATTAATGTCTCTTTGGAGGAGGTTTGCGACTCACCACCAAAAGGAAAAAACCCTTGTAGAGATCTTTCAATTCAGTTCTTCAAGATTTAGTGATTGAAAATGAAAAAAATGGTTCTCCTAAGTTAACTTTCAACAAATGTATCAAAAATGGGAATTAAATTTGTTTTCCACAACTCAACATTGATCACTAAACTATTTCACCCCTCCTCTTTCATTCAAACTCAAAAATAACATTGTCCTTTTTCTGATGATACTATCCATGAGGATGAGCTCATTAGGATAAGGAGAAATCTGACACAATTTTCTAATATTATTACATAACAGTTATTTGAAAATAGAAAATAAAATAGATCACCTTACTTGTCCATATAACAACATTGACTACTTGTCCATCAACTACTATGGCTTCAACAGGTGGCATTTTACGGAAGGTATAGAATGAAATACTCTATTGGTAAGTATTCCTTTAAGGCTAGGCTGCAGATTTTGGTACTGGTATTGTAAAATTGTAAATGATACCCACCCCTAATGCACAGGATGATGCTTGCTCAAGCCTATGGAGTGCAAGCAACAGATGCTGACTTCAGTTCAGTTAACAGCCACCCAGTGTCATGTTTTCTGTAAGTTAGCTGACACATAGAACCTGTAATTGAATTCAATTGATTCAATTGATTGCTGACTTCCTACACCATTGTTAGACTATCAGTCTTGTTTTTAACATATCTGTTGCTGTACAGTGTTGAGAGTAACACAGTAATATAACGCATTATTTTAAAAAATGGTTCTCGTTACAATCTCAGCAACACGTGTTGCAACGCATTTTAACACGAAATTAGGTGGTCATCCTGAACGATCCTGCCAGAGTGTCGGGGGATTCAAATAATCAATGACGTTATGCTGCTGTACCTGTGCGTAATTACGCACAGCGTCTTTCTTAATGGGGAGGCGATAAATCCTATTTCAACCCCTTCCCACCCTCCCGCGCTATTAATCAGAAGGTTCATTTTTATGACACTGATCCACCCGATCCGCGGATATAACTCTGCACATCACAAGAACCCACCTATTCAGGCACATCTTACTATCAGAATAATGGGCCTATTAAACAGCAGTGAAAGTAACTCAAAAGTAACGCAAAACAGTAATATTGTTACATCACTAATTGTTCTCAAATGACATTAACTAGTAATCTTTAAAGTATCACATTTTGGAAGTAACTTGCCCAACACTGTTGTTGTATTGTTCTGTATAATTTTTACTACATTGTTCAAACTGCACAGACATTTTCTGCTTTTTGTGCAGTCTTCAGTTGTCAATGTAAAATTAACTGCAATAACATTTCCATAACAGTATAATACTGCAGACCTACTTCATTATAGCATATGCCAAAAATAACAGTTTAATGCTGTCAATCGTTTTAGCCTATGATAAAAACTACCATAAGTTTTACGTTGAATTTTTCCATGGTATGAAATATTGGACAGTTGTTGCCAGTAGGCCTACCTTACTGTTAATTAGGCCTAGACAATAACCTTTTTACAGTAGGGCCACATAGCCTACAACGCAGCCCTCATTTACTACTCTGATCTATGATTTTAAACATTGTGTTTTTCAGGTAGCCTATTGTTTGTGGATTATCAAGGCATTTCATTTGGAAATGGTTATGGAAGTTCAACTTCTGAGACTTAATAGAGGTCTATCATGCACAAAAATCATGTCTGAGCTCCACTTGAAGTCATGAGCTTTGAATGAGAGTGGTCAGTGTAGTTTCTAAAGTAACATGATCAGAACTAATGAATGGAGACGGATGATGATCGGCTTCAGTAGGCTAAAGTGATGAGATGCAGACAATTCGGATGTCTTCCTTACTTTGGGAGGGGGTACTCTGCGTAACATTTAACACTGCTGACGAAACCAACTGTTTTGACGTAGGTGGCACCTAGACGAATGGGAACTCGATGCGCACGCGGCAGTGGCTTTAGGCTTTATAAGCCGGAAAGCACGGGTAAAAATGTTAGTCTACCACACCTGCCGGGTAACTCAACTTCACGACTTCTCTCACCTTTTCTTCTCTTCCTCCAGAGTCAAAAACGATTCTACATGGCCTGCCACTGTAAAGAAAGTGCACACCTTGGAGGAGCTGCACTACAACAACTGCTTTGGCGACCTGTAGACATCAAGAACGTGCACCGCAAGCACGAGACGTTCCGCAAAGAGGAGGAAAACCAGTCCCGCTTACCTGCGCTGGAAGCCGCCTACACCAGCATCCTCCATGAGCTCGGGGAGGACACGGACCGACAGGGGCTGCTGCGCACGCCGTTGCGCGCCGCCAAGGCCATGCAGTTCCTCACCAAGGGTTACCATGAGAACATCGACGGTGAGTCAACAGGTTCCTCTCTGTGGGCTTTACACTGGAAGATGCTCTTGTGTAATTATAATTAGTCATTAATGTGATGTGGCCCATCTATCTTATTGTATCTTATTCTCGATTAATGAGAAATCTAAACTCTCGAGTGACTTTAAAAATATAAAACTTCTGCACACCGTATTGTGAAATTTGCATGGAACTGCATTAATGAGTTTAACACTCCCTACACTATGAACACCTTTTGATAAGGGAAGTAATGTAGCCCATACTAATGAAGCAACATACAAACAACCAAAGTAATTTCCACAAAAGTGAACATTTGTATTATTTTTTGGCGGTGCTGTTGATTGAATGATAAAAGATAACAACAGTTTAGAGCTGCAACAATAAATCGATTAGTCAATGTACAAAAAATAACGTGGCAACAATGGTTTTTCAAGCAAAAAAGGCCAAAGGTTAAATAGTTCCAGCTCCACAGACAAGATGAGTTGACAATTTACTGAATATTGAATATATTTAGGTTTTGGATTGTTTGCGGAACAAAACAATGGGATTTATGGACATGTTTCACTATATTCAGTTTAAGTGGATGATATTTCTTTAAAGTAGGCTATGTAAATGTGTGTTTGTGCCCCTAGACATCTTAAATGATGCCATATTTGATGAAGACCATGATGAGATGGTGATTGTGAAGGACATAGATATGTTTTCACTGTGTGAACATCACCTGGTGCCCTTTTATGGCAAGGTAAGTCTGTGTCTTTATGTGTACCAACTGTAAGGGATTTAAAGACAGTGTAGGGGTAGTGTTTCTGGGCTGAAAGCAGATATCATACAACAAATAACTGGCCTGAAACAAGGGGAGGACTGGCACAAAAAAATGGCCTGGGAATTTGTCCCTGGTCAGCCCACTCTTCAAAATAAGCATGGGTATTTAGATACCTTTTCCTGCATTCTTGAGAATTTTATTCAAGTATAATTCATCACAAAATGAGCCATTAAAGTACACTGTCAAAACTACAAACCCCTATCTGGCTCTCTTGATGGCTGTAGAAGTAGCAGCAGCACCAAAAGAAAAGTCTGTAACTGCACCTGCCCTGAGCAACTTCTTTTTATTTCTCCCTTAACTTTCCAGCACCACCTTTGTGTTTCTTCTAAAGTTTTTATCCATAATTGAGACAAATAATTGGGCTAGGGTTTAGGTCCGCCTTTCAACTGCTTCTTCATATTCTGATGTGGAGTGTATGATTGACATAGCCAATTATGTTAAACCAGCCTTGCCCCACCCCTGCCATGGCCAGTAACCACACACTATTCACCAGTCGATCCAATCGATTCTCAACTGCAGTTGTTTGTCTCTGTTTTCTTACTATGTGGTTTATCGGCCAAATTATCCTGCGGCACACCCGGAAAACTTACGGTCCTCCCAATGGCCAGTCTGCTCTTGCCTGAAATACTGTATTTGTGCAAGCTTGTGCATTTGGGTGTCACTGTCTTGTTTTCTGCTTACGAGCTGATGTGTGCTGTATATGTGTGTGTATTTCTAAGCATTGTAAGGTCAGTGCCAGTATTTAATTGCTAATATTTACCATCCTTCACTCTGATAATGTGACCTCTGCTTTCATTGGCTGCCATCTCTCTTCAGGTTCACATCGGGTACATTCCCAACAAAAAAGTGGTGGGACTAAGCAAGCTGGCAAGGTAACATAGCGCGCACACATACACACACACATTATACCCTTGTGCTGTCACTGTGGGTGTATGTTTCTGGTGTTAGTGCCGGGTGGCAGCGTTCTTCTGTTATGTCAGTGCATTGACCTGGAGGCTTAAGTCTAAGCCCAATGGCCATCATCTAGTCCCCTCATCAAGCACACTCACAGACACAAATCTAAACTCTATCCGCTCTCGAGCCATGAGAAAATCCCTTCGGACCTATGGGAATCAGCACTTATTTTGACAGCCTCTCTGTCTGTCTCCTTCTCTCCCTTTCCTAAAATATCACACCATCTCTGAACATACAAACCCAGAATACCAGTAACAGAGTCACTGGGTTTTTTAGGCTGATTTGCTGTGGTTGAATCTTGCACGATAGATTCATAGAGTTCTGTAGGGTGAATCATTCACAGATGAAGGGTCTGTACATTTGGATTGCCAGACTAGAGGCCGGGGGTCAGGGACCCAGTCTGTGTTTAACAAATGATTAATCATTATTACGTCTGATCTATAATCAGTCCTCTCCGTTTTGCTTATGTTCTGGTTTCTGCAGGATTGTGGAGCTCTTCAGTCGGAGGCTTCAAGGTAAGCGACCAAAGAAATTGTGCAATATCAAAAGGCTTTGCATACAGTCAGAGCACTTTTCTTCCAGTTTACCCAAGAGTTTCTATGCAATCTGATGTTATCATGTTTACATGTGTGCCATTCTCTTGTTTATTTCAGTTCAAGAGCGTCTGACCAAGCAGATTGCGATGGGAATATCAGAGGCCCTGCAGCCAAAAGGTGTAGCTGTGGTTATTGAAGCAGTGTAAGTACACACACACCACCTTCTTTATCATCATCTGTATGATTTGAAGCTGTATACCTCAGAGGCAAAATTTTACCATAAAGTCATTTCTCTTATTTGAGTGAGAATTATTCCGGTCTGCCATCACAAAGGCTGTTACAAAGGCTCTTATTTCTGCTTTGAGAAGACATGAATGAGGATCCACAAGACCACCTTGGCAGCAGTCTTCTACTGGACTGACACAGTCCTTTATTGCAATGTGTTAGTGGCTGATCTGAACCCACAATATCACTGCAGTTTTATACTTTTATACTTAATTATAATATAATTGACAAATAATAGAACCAGCTCAAGTATTATACTCGTAGGTTTTAGATTATGTTGATTCTTCATATAGTTGAAAGTAATGAAACTGTGTGTGTTTGTGTAGGTCGATTCACAAAAGAACCACTACTGTCTTCATTCATTAGAACGATTTCTCTTCTGTGCCTGAATCTGTATCATGGATAGTATTATTGTCAGGGACAGAAGGGGAGCCTGCTGTCTTCCATGTGCCTGAAAATCCCTGTGTGTCGAGTAGAAATGATTTGATTCGTAGGAGGGACTAAGATGCAAGGAAAAGACAAGTGAGGGAAATGTGGAGGCAGTTATGGGAATTGGCATGTACTCTATGTAACTATTAAAATATTTAACACATTTTTTTCCTTTTACAAATGAAAAGTTGAATTCATAAGCAATAAAACACATTCCTGGTTTAATCAATACACTCTCCTACAGTGTTACCTTATCTGGTATGACCACTTGCTTTTGGTTGCTGAATACTGACATTGACTTTACACAACCTTTTTTCACATATACCCCTAAACAGACTTTGATGCGTAAAATTGTACCCTTTAAACACATATTCTATAGGTCAAAGACAGTCGTTAAAGCCTGTCAAACGCTGGAGTTGCAAATCTGAGTCATGTGTATGTTTGCAGGCACATGTGTATGGTCATGCGTGGCGTCCAGAAGATGAACAGCCGCACAATGACGAGCGCCATGCTGGGACTTTACCTCGATGACCCCAAAACCCGGGAGGAGTTCCTGACCCTTTCAAAGTGCGCTTAACAAATGTCATACACCATTCACTCCATAGCCTCTTTATACAGTTGCACACAGAAAGCTCCAGAGTCACAGTGCATCCGCATCTGACTTTACTTTAAGAAAACAAAAACTAATTGCGGGAAACATGCTGGAAACAACAACAAAGTTGCTGTTTGATGCTGTATCCAAGCCTACTCTGGAGCTCACCTCAATATGCCTGATAGATTTCAATCCTGCTGCTGAAATCTATCATTTGAAATCACTGTGAACATTATATGAGATATGAGACGCATTTTTGGTGCCTTTGGTAGATATTTTATAGTCTTATATGGCAATATCAAAACAAAATGCCACATTCGTTAAGCAAAATCTTAACTAATGTGGCATTACAACATTTCACTCAGGTTTCATATTTTATGTATTTATAAAATATGAAATCTGTGAAATGTTGTAATGCCACATTAGTTAAGTTTTTCAGTCACTTTATTTGATGGGAATTTCATTGGTGCTATTGCAAAGTGGTACTCTAACACCTTTTCTTTTCCTTATAATCATATTTAGAATCCTCGGATTTAAATCGTTTAACTGAACTTTGAGTCATTTATAAATACATTTATAGTCTTTGTAATATATGAAGTTTTTAAGATACTAATCAAAATTATATCTGTAGTCCAAAGAGTAGAGTAAATGATGTCCTGAATAGATGGTATAAAAATGATCACAGTGCTTAAATAAAATAAAACAACATGAAAGTTGTTGATCTTTTCTTTGTGTATGTCAAAAATAGGTTAACAGCCAAGGCAAAGTTTCTGTGTTATGTTTGTTTCAGTGGCTCGATTTCATACTACATACTAATTCTAAGAATATGTAGTGTGTTCACACTGAAACATTACATTTCACCCTATTGAGTCCATAAATGTCTGTATGAAATTTTGTGTAAACCCATCATGTTGATATTTCACAGGATGAAAACTTCTGACCTCCTGGGGGAAAAGTCAGGGGTTCACCAAAGTCAGTAGGATCTTCACCTTCTGGTGGTCACAAACATCTGTACACACAGTTGTTGAAATATTTCAGTTTGAAGCGAGGTGGTAAACCAACCATTTTTTCCATCCCTAAAAAGTCCATAATGGTAAACTACATTGATTTCTTATAAATATCCCACATATACAAACTGCTGTATATATACTATACAGTACATTCTGTATATTATTAGTATACAGTATGGACTTGGGACTAGGCCCTTTAAGTTGACTCTTGACATTATTTGGCGTCAGTGTCGGACATCATCCATATTACACAAGCACTGAATGCTCTAGAGTTGGCTGTATTAACCCTAAATGCAAAAAGGCAGTGATATAAAAAGCAAACTAGAGAATCCAGAATTACATAATCAGTTATAGTTAGACGTGTAACCAAAGTGGATTGTTTCTCTTTTCATTTCAAGGTACTAAACTGGTTTGAACATCTGGCTTATCTGCTACATCTAAACATTACCTTACTTGAGACTGGTGCTGTTTTTGTGCTGTGGTACAACAGCATAAATCAATGAGACATATAAGCAAGTGTGTACACATGTGGTTGAAGGCCTGAGGGAGTGCAAGGCATTTAAATATCAAAAGGAGGAGCCTTATGTCAAACAACCTATGAACTGTAACCTCTATCTCCGACAGCAATGATGCAGGGGGGGAGAACCGTGCAACATGCCGTTTCCAAATCTGATTATGTAAGAGTAAACCAATTATTACAGTCATACAGGACAAACATGGGTATGTTGTGCGTAAGAGGCTAAAATTATACCCATAATGGTTTCAACTAGAGGCACAAATAATCCTGTCAAATGTACTCCAACTGAATGCTTTAATTCACTCAAAAATGCAACACTTCATATATTACATACAGAAATCTGTTTTTAAAAAGCAAAGAATCCAAGTCTAAGTATTGAATTTAAAATATACACAAAAATCTAGAAGCCTTGACTTGAGGAGCAGGTGATAACTGCTGGTATGGCCACTTTAATAGTTTTAGTGGCTTTATATGATAAGAGGACAAAGCCACCTCCAAATCTCTCTCTTTCACAAAGGTGGGAAGAATAACAGTAAAGAGTCATAGGTGTCTATGACAGGACACTGTACTGAAAATATGACCTAGGACAAACATGCACCATCAGTCTCATCCTCGCAGCTGTTCTCTGATCGACAGGATGTCACACGGATGTCTGTTTGTAGTTCTTTGTGTCCAAAACCTTCTTTCCACACATTGCACAGATTCCTGAAGAGACAAAAAAGGACAGAAAAAGTGAAAAAACATAGCCGAAGAAAGAAGATATAAGATGTAAACAACATGCCAGTGTCATGTGGCTGATGCTGGCTCATGCTTCTAACTTCAGACTTTTAAAAAAACATTTTTGCAGATCCATTTTTAAACACTTTAAACATTTTTTTATACCTTTGTAGGCAGTCATTGTTTTCTAACATTTATGCACAGTATGAAAATCAATTATCATATTCTTGGAACTTGTTAGTGCCGCAATAACAGATTCATTTTAAATATAATATAAATAATAATACAGGGCTGTGCGATATGACGATACCTATCGTTTGACAATATATTTATGTTTATATTGTTGTGATGCAAATTCCACAATTTACCGTGTGTGAGACAGGTTTGTGATTTTGGGATATTATAAAGGAAAAACACTAGACTTGCACAACAGTATATTTCTATAGTGTGCTGACAGATTTTATATCCTATGAAATTGAATGTAAACCAATTGTTGCCTAGCAGCATGGTTTGCAAAAGATCACTTGTGAAGTTAAATGTACATTATCAGCAGTAAAGACCTGCGTAAAAGTATATTGTGAGGTCTTCTAAATTTGAAGCACATACAGAGATTATATTCCTACCACTGCACCTTATGAACTGGTGCTTGAACATTGTTGTTATGTCACTGTCTTTATTGGGGCTTTTCTCTTTAACCTCTCCACGGTGAAGCCCACATGTGGACAATAAAACAAACAAATCCCCCAGCTGTTTCAGTGGCACATACGAGCTATAAAAATCCTGTTCTTCCTAATCCAAAACACTACGATTTGGGTAGTAAGTAAATGTGGGAGCAAGCGGCCGATGGTCAATAATGCCGATATCAAAACAAATAAAAGCCATTTACAATTCCAATATTCCATTCAGAGTACAATCCAATTGTTATCTTAGCCAGTAAAGTGTTGTTTCAGATTGAAGTTTTATTAATGAATGCAATAAAAAAGATCAGGTTATGCTGGAGATTTCAACATTTAGAAAATGTTAACACATAGAGAAGTGTTAACATTTAAAAAAGGCTAATGATGATTTAGGATTTAGGGCCCCAAAACTAACTTTTCACCACCTTCCAAAAACTCACAAGCACTAACATCGTTCCACATTAACCACACTGACATCGCTATAGACTTTTTTTTGTACATCGGCCTCATGAGGGCAGGTATTGGCTGATGCTGATTATCTCAAAAAGCCAGATATCGGCCCGATTAATTGGCCGACCGTTTAACTGGTCTATCACTAGATTTGGGCACAGTCCACAGAAATCATTTTTTTTAACCATTTGGTAATGAAGCCATTATGTACTGTACTTGGATCTGCCCTTTATTTGTTTATACTGTCAGGACGCTATTGTGTCTCCACTGCAGCTTTATATAGACTGATTTTCTGTACCTAATACTATCCGCTTCATGGTGCCAGCAAACACACTACATTGAAACAAACCTATAAAAGTAACCATTCCTATTGATTCATAATGCATAGATCTCCATGTCAGGTGTTTTCAGTAGAATGCATTTCTACTGAGAAATAGTGCCTGATCACAATGTGATGTGTGGAGTTTATAGAGTAACAGGTACATTGAAATCTCAGACATAAACTAAAACATGGCCAAACAAAGAAGAGGCAAGTGAGAAGACATGTTTTTTTTCCACTTGCAATTTAGGTTAACCAGGCGTTCAAAGTGATCCATTTGTCACTGGGGATGTCACCGATATTTTCAGACTCTAATTTGGTATTCTCAGTGATGAAATAGTATCAGGTCATCCCTTTAGAAAGTTGTCTCTGTTATTCTAGTCTTGGTCAGACTATTTATCATCTGTGCAAAAATCTCAAACACGATACTGTGGTTTCCTGACCATCTTTTTCATTTAACAGGTCTCTTCAACTATACCGGACAGTAACATACAAGCAGCTTGTTGTTTTAACTCAGATAACATCAGTCTTAGACCAAAGGAAACTCTCAAAAGGGGAAAGACACTAGTGGAACACAAAAGTCATCAGGATTTCGGCTTAGTATGTAGTCCGGTGTGGGTGAGTTAATACCTTTCTTGTATGCACAACCCTGACAGTAGTGTGATCCAGACTGATGAACAGAGCTCTTGCAGATCCTGCAGGTAGCAAAGCCTGTCTTGCTGTAAGGGTCAAACCTACGACAAATGGACATGCTAAATGTGAACGTGCAACAATCGGAGTGAGGAGATAAAAACTACTTACTCCTTGTAGATAAAACAGAAACAATGATGGTGACATTCTTTCACAAACAAAGTGATGAGTCACATTAAATAACATCTTGATTTAAAGCCAGGGATTTAGCGAGCTACTCACCTGGCTTTCTTAGCAGTCAGCATTTTGTTTTCATTGAGCTTGCGCCCACCACCCTCTGAGAGAAAGAGGCAGAAAGAACTCTAATTAAAAATATCTAAGGAACATTACATTATAGCATCTCACAATTAAAAGATTCATAGAAAAACAAAAAGAAAAACAAATGTCCTGTGTGGGGTTAAAAAAACAAAAAAAAGAGAGGTCAACCTTGTTGACCGCCTGAAAACACATCTTTTCAAACTGGCATATCCCACGTGATCACTATCAGGTCACAGCAATCTTTGCTTCCAGTTGTTATGTACCCTGCTTTTATTCACTGTAATTATAATTTGTTAATTTTATTGATATTGCTGTAGCGTTTTACTATGTTTTGCGAGGTGACCTTGAGTGTTCAAAAAGGTGCCTATAAATAAAATGTATTATCATTATTATTATTATTATTATTTAACAAACAATTTCTCAATAACCTGATTTAAAATATGATGAGACTTTGAAATATCTAGGCTTTGCCACTCCACCGTTGTTTGTTTGGCTCAAATGATGCTGTAGTTTTAAATTATAAAACCTGACCCCAATGTAGCTACATAACGTTATATAAACCTCTGTCCTCAGTTCACCTGTTGTATTTCTGGCTCCATCCTTCCAGGTGTCCGGTGTGATGACTTTACCAAGCTTTTTCTCGCCTGAAATGATAAGTAACACAAAAATCGTTATTACATTAAAGTCCAAAGAGCAGGGTCGGTGTTCATGAACACAACGATGAGCACAGGGATCAAAACAGTTAGCATAACATAACACGACGTTAGCTGTCGAAGAATCTCCAACCTTCGTTAGCAGCACAATTTTAGGTTAGATTTCAAGATAGGAATCATTTGAACAGTATGATACGTACACTTTTCACAAACCATATTTCCTCTTTGTTCGTTTAAACCGACACTTTTCGACGGTGGTCAAAATAAAATCAAAAATGTAAGCTCAACTGTATCTTCCTCGGATAACGTTTGTAAACTTCCGGTCGCTTTCCCCTCTTTCTCATATTCGCAACAGATTGATTGGCCAAAGCGATGGCAATCTCAAATTTCATTGGCTGATACTACCATCCGTTAAAGAAGGCCCCGGTAAAACTTCCTCGACCGTCTGTGATTGGTTAGAGGATGACTTTTACGTCTTTATACCTATACCTACAAAATAATACTTCCTGTTTGATGCCTACTAGTAATTCTTCAACGTAGAAGCCCGTGAAGGATGCTATTAGTCTTACTCTCGAAGTCACATCCTCGGTGGACATGATATTTTAACGGGTTTCTAACTATATATAGGCCTAGGTCAAACACATGGAGCGTAGCCTAAATAGGTAGAGACCAGAGACAGGTCCATGAACCTCACACTTCTGTTTCTCCTAAAAAAATCCGACAAAGTCTACAATTCTCCAATATTAAAATGATCTATAAATATATTTTTTATAATAAATACAGTTTCCATGTAAATACATTTGACAATGTAGTTATATTCTTAGCAGACACTGATTTAGTTAAAGAGGTGGTATTGTGCTCATTTTCACGTATTTAGGGGTTGTACCCTAAACATGGCTTAATTTTCAAAAAACAACATATTTTTGTCATACTGCACATCGCTGCAGCTCCTCTTTTCACCCTGTGTGTTGAAGGCTTCCGCTTCTATTCAGCTGCAGGCTACCTGTTGCCGACCAGCTTGGCAACATGGACTGGAGCAAGAGTTTCAGAGTGGCGTTATTAATCTGTAACAAAAGTATCTTTCATCCATAAAGTTTTAACTAAGCTCTGTCTCTACACCACAGTAACAACTTTATGTCCATTGACTGCCTGAAGGGGAAGCTAGTGTTTGGAAGGGAAAGGAGGTGTGTGCTGCAACTCAGTGATTTTCCTAAGGTGATGGTACTATTGTTTCACATCTATTGTTTTACAGATTCAGTAATTTACACATTTTAAATCATTACATTTCATATCTAGAACCTTAATTTAATAATTTTGTAGCGATTTTTGGTTATTCGTTGTGTGGGAAAGCATTCAGTTTATGTGCAGTGACAACAAAAGCAATCGGAATCTGAATCTGCAAAGCATAGGTATACCATTAGACTTTTATTGTGTAGTCCAAGCGGAAGTCCCCGTCACGCCATGTTTACGGAAGACAGGTCGGGAAACTCATTCATGCAGTTAACCTACTCGTTGCTAAATTAACATTTTAACGTATTTTATGTGAGTTTTGTCTCGTGTCTTAGTTTCCGTTGTACACAGGTACGGTCTCCATCATGTGGGACCATGAAATCAGAGCCATGGCGTCCACTCACGCCATCATCGCCGCCTCGGTATTCATGGCCACTGTCGTACCTGCGGTGCTCGTGCCGGGCTTCTCGGTGTACGGCACGCACCTGCTGTGGCTCTACTCGGCGTCCGGTGCGGTCACGGTGGTCAGCGTCGCAGTCTTCTGGCTGCTCGGCATCACACCGCCCACCAAGAAGCACACACTGGGATACAAGGTGCTGACTAGTGGTCATATTGGAGAACTAATTGTGTCTGAAAACTGTTGAATGCTAAAATAAATGCATTTTTTGTTTTAGCTGGATGAGGTTTAGCTTGTTTTAACTACTTTATGTAGAGTTGGATAGTTTAGTCCTGTGGATCCCAGCCTAGGGGTCAAGACAAGGGCAAGGCCCGTTAATTTGTATGGCCCCCTTTAACAACAAGGGAATTTACAGTGCTTTACATAAGACATAACAGGCTATTAGAAAAGGCAACACATGGCAATACAAAGACACATTTAATTAGGATTAGATTAAAATATAATACAAGATAAAAGTCAGCTAATATTGAATTAAACAGGAGATTTGTTGCAGTGCAAAATATGAATACGCAATTTGAGATTTAATTTAATAAAAGGCAGTGGTAAACAGGAACGTATTGGACTCTGGATTAAAAGAATTGGAGAGTTGGAGCAGATCTCAAGTTTTTGTTTGCAAAAACTGAATGCTGCTTCAAGAAAAATATCAAGAGTCAAATGCAGTGGTTCCTCAACACAAACATGTGTTCCTTTTTGGGCTTTTGTCTTTGTCTCAAGTGCTCATACAGGTTATTTAAATTAGTTTTAGTTTAGGGAAGAAGACACTGCTACAATGTATTGTATTTTATAAGCATTTTATGTTGTTTATGTAATATTTTGATTCGAAAAGAAACAACTTCTTAAATGTGGAGTAGAAGTATGAAGTAGCACAAAACAGAAATAGTATACTTAGTTACATTCCACCACTGCTGAACGTGTTTCAGTTGAACTACTGTCAGTTGTAAAAGACTAAGGTGGCAAAGGTCTTTTTCAACTTTTAGCTATTATGATATGTAATTAACATTTTCTGTGATTTTCAATGGATATAATTTTTTTAATCCAGAAATGAGGCAAAGAAAATCCGAAATTCATTGGGGGGAAAAAAAAGTCTGGTTTCAGTTCACACAAACATAAGCGTCTGCCACTTCACAACTCAGACTTTATGTCTGAGATCAGGTTCACATGTATTTCTTTAATATGCCAGCTGGGGAGATGAGAACACCGATCACATTTCACAGTGAAGAAGACGCAGAATAATAGAGACAGCTCAGTGTTCTCAGCCACAGAGCTGCACACAGCATTAGTAGTTATACATTATGAAAAGTAAAATATTGCAGCAAAAATGAATCCAGTGAGCCACAAACAAAACTTCAAGTAAATATTTACTTGTATATTGTGGAAATACAACAGATATCCAGCATTACTCCAATACATGGTTAGCTCAGTCAGATAGTGTTTAATTATGTCATGTTCAGTTTTTGTAAAATGATACATTTGGATCATTTTAAATCTTGTTTAGCCAGTATTTCCATTTAAAATGGAAATGCTTCACCTTATGTGTCATTTATTTAAACTTCTATTTCTATTAAGAGACAGAAGAAAGCAAATAAAATGCATTTTGCAGGTACACAAAGAGTATTGTGCAAACATTTTAAATAAACCTGATAACTTTTATTTTTATTTTATTTGTATAGAGATTAATCTTGGCTTGCAAATACTTGACTCTTTGAAATTTACCAACTTACTGACCACTGAACCTGAATGAAACTGCATTTACAGCTACTTTTCAAGACTCTCCAGGGAGATAACTTTTCAAGCCCAAGAAACATTCATACCTTAATATAAAAGGCTCTAGCTTTTACTCTTTAACTTAGTTTTTTTTACATGATTTACTTACTTTGAACTGTCTTCAATTGTCTCTTTCTGCAGCTGTCCAGGTTGTTTCGTTCCTGTCTGTACTTTTTCCTGTCATGCCTGTTCTTCCACGCTGTGGTGGTTCTCTATGGAGCTCCGCTGATTGAGTGAGTAGCTGGTGCCGCTCGTGTGTGTAATAGAGAGATGTGCAACAAAGGAAAACAGTTGTCCTCTAATAATCTTTCACATGTGTTTCAGATCCGCCTTAGAGACATTTTCCTTAGCTGTGCTTCTGACCTCTCTAACCACACTGAGGTGTCTCTGTGTCCTCGGCCCCAACATCCAGGCCTGGATACGAGTGTTCAGTCGGCATGGGTAAGCCTAAAATCTGCTTTCCCCTGCTCCCTGTCCTTCTGTCATATGTTTCACATGCTTATGCGTTTCTATAAATTTAATATACCTTGCTTTGCTCTGTCCCTGTCTCCAGAGCTATGTCTGTGTGGGACACCTGTCTACAGATTACGGTGGCCTGCACAGTGGTAGGAGCCTGGGTGGGAGCCTTCCCTATACCACTGGACTGGGACAGGCCTTGGCAGGTCAGCACACACTGAAAACCCTCTCATTAACAACCTTTATACTGTGGGAAGACTTTTTTGTATTTTTATCCTAAAGAAATCCAACTCCATGACAAATACCATGATATAGGACAACAACATAGCAAGTAATGTATCAAACGTTAGCTGAATTGTGGGTCAGCATACTATAGCATAAGTTGCTGCTGCAATGCTTACATATAGAGAGGACGACACTGTCTTACCGCACAAACCTGTCATAAATAACTTGTTTCAGTGCCACCTGTTCAATTGTGAGATATCATCTTTAGGAAATGCAAGGCAAGTTAATTTTTTTTAGCACGTTTCAACAAAAAGGCAATTTGAAGTGCTTTACATAAAACATGGAAGCATTATAGGGAATTAAAAAAAAGACATTGAAATAAAATAAAAATATAAAAACAGGAAAAGAGAGTTACATAGAAAAAACAGGACAATAAAAGTTACAGTGCAGTTTAAGATATTAATCTACAGCCTTAAATTCAATTTTAATAGAAGGCTGGAATAAAAAGAAAAGTCTTTAATCTTGATTTAAAAGAACTGAAAGTTTCAGCCGACCTGCAGTTTTCTGGGACTTTGTTCCAGATATAGGGAGAACTGAAAGAGTACATTCATGAACAAATTGTTTAACTCAGTCTTATTTGCAACTTAAGAACAAATCTGTTATTGCAGTTATTCTTGCATGAAGCCAAATGTACACAAGCATGGATGTGTAGGAGTACAGAGAGCTCTATTTTGTGGTCATTTATAACACTGGCTCTCAGCCTGTGGGTTGAGATCCCTCAGGAGTTGGAAGATAAATCTGAGGGGCTTGTTAGGTAATGATCAGGAAAGGAAACTAGAAAGAACTTATTTATGTCATACAGACCTTTTTTAATTGTGAATACCGGATACTTATACATCATTAGGCTTCTTTAAAAATTCAAATAAAACAATCTGCCAAGAAAGAATGGAAATATCGGGTTTTTGTAACTGATGCTTAACTTTAACAATAATAGGAGTAGTTTTCTGTCATTTTCTTTTAACCAGTCTTCTTGTTTCCTCTCCCGGCATACAGCACAGTTGTTTCTATTCATCATTGAACAGTATTAAATACAACCTCCACGTGTATGAGATAATAATTCAACACAGTAACCATTAAATCCTTCTCTTTACTAAATTAATTCGATTTGTTTCAATGACAAAAAGGAAAAGATTCAAATTATAATTGCAAAGGCAGTTCTCAGCAAAATGACTGGAGGGAAATGCAAATTAGAGGTAGACAGTGGTAATTGGAGCATAACTCTAAATGACATTGGTGCTGTATTTTTCCTTTAGAAAGTTCCTCTTTAAATTAACTGAACATTACAAGTGGAGACATGCCTCTGGGGACTTATACTACTTCAGCTCCTCTTGATGGATCAGTGCAACGTTTGGGTGCTTTATTGAGGCCGTGAACGATCAGACCCACCTGTTTTGCTTCTTGTAGGTTTGGCCCATTTCCTGTAGTCTGGGTGCTATGATTGGCTTCCTGACCGGGCTTGTTGCTTCTCCCGCGTGGATCCACTATCATCGCAAACAGCTCACATACAAGTGCAAGTGATGGACGGACATATGTTTGTGTGAATGTGACCATGAGGGTATTTCTTGTGTTCCTGCTGTATACCTTTAACGTCGTACTGATTATTTATTGGAAACATTCACTCCATTTAGTACCTGTAGGAAAGATGATTTTGTAATAACACACTTGATGAGCAACATTATTTTGTACGCATGGAGGCTGAATATGTTTCTGAAGATTTTTGACATAAATAAAGCATTATTTCTTGGACAGTGTGCCATTTTTGCCATTTTTTTAATTCTGAGTTTAAAAGTTAAAGAGTTTATAACTTGTTTTTGAATAATTGAATCTAAAAATGCTTAAACCTGTAGATGGTGCTGTTGGATCAGTGTCTGTGTGTGTGTGTGTGTGTG
>JAPMOB010246268.1:0-17608 GCA_029875015.1 Lepomis gibbosus | reverse complement strand
AAAAAAATAGATTCAGGTCACAGTAGATTTTGATATAATCAGCATTTGCATACTGGAAGAGGGTCTGGATATAATAAATTGCATTGTGCAGGCAAAGCTGAATGTCTTTCCAGAATGTCCTCATTAGGTTGACAAATGCTCATACCGGGCCGCTTTTCTATGTTTCGTGTGTGCGGTGTGCAAAAACATCACATCACAGTGAACTGATAAATCAGGTTGTTAGCCAGAAGTAAATGACCATTTCACTGCTTATTATTTCCACAACCATTACCCAGCTCTAATGAAATACTCGAATATTTATGAGAGCTTCAACTGCATGGTTTTTCACCAGTGAGGGAATATGACACATACTCTAAAGGCTGGCATGTGCTCACTGTCCCTGTGAGGCTTTACATTGATTCCAGCAGATTTCTAAAGTGATTTTTATAAGAGCATTTGCCTGGGATTAGTTTGGTCCTGAAAGCTCCATCAGAGCTTTTGGTAGGCTATTTAACAGAGCAGAGGCACTGAGAGGCTCTTGTCTGCTCTCTGCCCTGGCACTGAGTCCACAGGTTTGTGCAGATAAAGAGAGAGGATTGGTTTCAGCCAAAGCCATCTTGTTTGTATGGGATTTTGAAAGGTCAGGCACAGGTGTGTGTGGTCTGAGTTCACGGACAATCCCTTTAAGCTCTGGTGGATTTGTTCTGTTTAGGCTTAGCCTTACTTTCTTAAGAGAGAGTTAGGCGTTTGGGAAGTGAGACAGTGGCTCGTGAGAAGAGGGAACTACACATGAAAGAAGTCTTTGGAGCATTTCATTTCAGAAAAGATATGCTCTAATATTCAGAATAAGAATCAGCTTTATTGCCAGGTATGTGTACACATACAAGGAATTTGACTTAGGATTGTACATTGCTCACAATGTGCTTACTTATACAAAAATACAATTTTACCAATAATGAAAATAAAATAAAATCAGACAGACTTCAGTGTAGACAACACAAATATACAGTACACGATGAACAAAAACAACATAGACATATTGACAAATAGTGCATAGATGCAATACATGATCCAACATGTGCCAGCTCCTCTTATAGCAGTACAGGGACCAAACCCAATTTTGGCGAATGATCACGTTAACTGAGTCTACAATTTTTAGGCATCGGTTGAGATGGAAGAGTAAACAGCATAATCTAGCTGCATGTTGATTTAGTCCCTCTTGAGTCTTTCTCTATGCTGTAGCTTCTACCACTTACAAGGTGCTGAGTGGTAGAGGCTTTGAGATCACAAGCTGGAGTTGGCAGGCAGACAGCTTGGCATAGGGTGTACTACTGTGGGGTGAGTCACCCTTAAGCATACGTTGTAGAAGAGAAGAGAAAGAGCTGCACCCTCACTTCTCTTCTCTTCNNTTCTCTTCTCTTCCCTTCTCCTTTCAAGTACCTCCAAGATGAGAACAAATATCAAACTCCAAAGCAGTGTTTCTTGTTGAAACCGGGAAACATTTTGTGGGAATCTTGATCCGTTTTAGATGTACCTGAAATACCATGCAAAATACTGCCATCAGTTGAACTGAAGGATTCTTTAAAATGAACTAATTTGTTACTAGGTTAAGCTTCAGGAAGAAGAACTATGACGTTGCACTTTAAGTCTACTTCTCCAGTTGTTGTTAGGATCATTTAAATTTGAGTCTATGCAGGTACTCCTGATGTGGATTTGGGTGAAACTTGGAACTTGAAAAACATTAACCCTTAAGAAACAGTATCACCATTACCAACATTGCTACAAATATGGGGCATATTAAGTTGGATGACTACCAGTAGCAACAGTGAGTTTTAACAGAGACTGAAAAGGGTCTGGCCAAAATGGCCAAACTATGTGGTGCTGAATATTAGCTTATACCAGCTAGAAAAAATAAACTTGTAACCAGGAACAAATCAATCACGGCTGTAAATACAGACACGCTGTACAAAGAGGAGCAGCAGTCACAAACTGAAACAGGGATATGATGGATACAATGAATGCTGGTATTTGTCGCAGCCTAATATGTTCCATTGTTCTTTGTTGCAGTTTTTACGTTGTTTTATCTACATTCCTTTTTTCCAAATGTCCTGTATCCCATTGTAGGTGTTAACCTTTTACCGGAATAATCTGTGCCAGACACCTCCGCGGCTGAGCTTTTAAATTTTTCAATCTTTTTTTTCAATGATGAAATCTTTAAATATTTCTATTGATGAGCAGATCCGAGGGGGCACCATAAGTTCTGCGTGGATCTCCTGCCTGTATTACATAGGCAGGTATACAGCACATGCATTGATATCACTTGATATTGTTATGTCTTCCCGTAATTTTGTGTATGCTAATCCAACCATAGCCCAAAGCAGGGAAGTTGCTATTGCTTATGTAATGTGACACGGACAAGCTGGAACATCATTTTAAATGACACCCTAACAAGTTGTCATGTAGCCTACTGTTTTGCGTATTTCCCACAGTCAATGGGCTGCAGTGCTATGGCTGCAACATCATCCAGGGCCAGAGATACGTGGATGTGGGCTGTTCCAACCCAGAGGTCATCACCTGCACCCACTCACACAAAGGCTTTAAACACCGTTTCTGCATCAAGACAGAGAGCAGTGAGTAAACCTCTATCAACAATATTATAATATTATTATAATATTATAATAACTGTAATCATATTCACAATTTCTTCTTCACTGGATCCTCGAAGTCAGTGAGCTAATGCGTCTGTGTATTATACTTACTTGAAGAATATTTATGTTGGGGCAGAAGATAATTAAATCTTGATGGATTTCCTCTGGCGTGCCACTGGACATTGGAATAATAATTTTTAATCATACTTTCATGTTAACGTTCTTTGTCAGCTGTTGTGAATATTCTACTGCTCCTTGCGCCGGGGATGGTTACATAACCTTACTTTGGTTTGCTTTGCTGAGTGAATTATAAGTCATTCATTGTTTGATGTTAAGTCAAATGGAGGATGTGGACAGCCACGGCAGGATAGTGATGGTCAGATGAGTAGTTCTGCTGATATCCATGGAAGCGTGGACAATCCAGCTGTTCCTTTGCTTGATGTCTAGAGGATCCACTCATGTTGAAAAGGCTGATGAGGCACCTTTTCCATTTGCTCAGAGAAACAGCAAGCCCAGACAAGGACTGACAACAGCCTGTCAGACACGGTATGACAAGCACTTTGTCAAAATCTTGAAGCCGTGTCTTGGTAGTAATCTGTGGCCAGTCAGACTGTTAATCTTTATGTGACCCCGGCAAACCCAAATCTAACAGATGCTGGTGAAGTTCCGTAAGAGTCTTAGAGTTCTAGTCCCCTTTGTCCTTAGATACAAGACATCTGTCTTTCGCCCATAGCCAATCCAGTGCCCTTCTCCCCTGAATATAATGTCTCCAAATCTAGAACTTAGGTGGAGATTCTTGACGAACAAAAAAAAAGTCTAGATAGGCTAGACTAAGAATAGTTATCATTATTTAAATTAAGAAGCTGATCTATTCAGATTGGCCCTGATGATCTCACCTGACCTGAACACTCTTCATTTTCAGCTTGGATTTTAAAACACTGAGCTCCGCATGTCTGGGGATGGCAGGTGGCCATTTGTCTCGTAGGGGATTATAAATGACTGAGATGTTGTTAGGTGCTAATTGAGTGCAAGTAGGTGATCAGTAAAATCTCAATTTTGGTCATCATAATTGCTCACGAAAAGTATCACTGATCTCAAATTATGCATTTTAGTTTAATTTTTTTGTATTTTTTTCAGTATTTTCTTAGTTAAATAAAAATATAAAGGCCTATTTTAAAAATAGACTTAACAAAGTCAGAATTTTGAGCCGATGCACATTATTATTTTCTGCATTAAAGAATACAAAATGTAAGCTACTATTTGTCAGAGGTTTGCTTTCTCAGCTGTGAAGACATATCCTGCAGAGTGTGCCTTTGAGATCTCTAAATGTCTTCCTCATTACACACTTGAAGTAGTTGGTGCTTACAGTTGCTTTTTTCTTGCTGAGCCAAACATCAGCTCGTCGCTCTTCTCTGACTGACAGTCTGCCCCTTCTATCCCTCCAGCGGCCCTGGGTATCGTCCTGACCAGCGGTTGTGCCACATCCAGACACTGCCAGCAGCAAGAGTTGCCAGGGGTGCGCATCCACTGCTGTGATTCAGACCTATGTAACAGCGCCTCCTCCTGTCATCCAAGCACACTCCACTACATTGGTGTACTGTTGAGCCTCTTGCTGCTGAGGATGTGGTTGTGATGTGGAGTCAAAGTGGAGAGGAACATAACACCAGTGGACTATGAGAGAAACATTTTGTATTAGTAACTCTCATCAATTCTCTTATAGCTGCTCAAGTTTAGGGCTGAATGAGAGTTTTACTCAGTATGGTATTATTGGCAAGCACGTTGAAATGGTAGCTTTTGTCACATTGTTAGCTTGGACATAAAGTCAGAGCAATATCAAAATAACCCAGTGAATCTGTTTCATCAAAACAATGACAAAGGTAGGCTAAACTGATGAATTTATAAGTGAATTTATTGTGCACATCCACTTAATCAAATGTAACTTGAAGTACAGTATATGAGATATTATGAGGCATGAAAAAAAATCTTTATTAGAGTCATAACATCAATTCATAAAAAGTTTCAGTATAGACATCTTTTATCAGCAATATAGATACACACATACTTCAATTTTATAAAGGCTTACATCAACGTATACAGTAAGACATTGTTGGGACCATGAATCCATTTCCTCTGTTAAGATTAACTTTCTCAAGATCAAATCGTTGTGTGCAGTATGTTCTCTGAAACTCACAAGCTATGTACTTTGCAAAATTAAAAATATTTTTTTAGTTTGTTTTCCAGTTCTCCAGACTAAGTCTGGGAAAGCACGCTGCATGTGGTTTTATGTAGGATTGTAAGAAATATTGTACAGTGAAAGCATGTAGTGTTGTGAATAACTGCATTAAAATGTTTCATATTTTTCAGAAGAAAAAGGCTTTGAACTCTGTTATACCAAGACACTTCATGAATGTCACATACTACAAATAATAAGAGCAATCTAAAATCACTTGAGATTCACATTGACATGAATTCATGAGAATAAATTGAACTGTGTTATAGGCCAGCAAGACGTGCTGACATGGAATAAAAAACTATATAAAAAATATAAAGATATAAATAATATAAAACAGAATTGGAAAAAACATAATGGGCGATATATCATGGACATAGCCCATAAGGTAAGCTAATATTCAACAGTATTATACAATTAGATTATTATGGCCATTTTCATACAGACATATCATAAATCTGTCTTGTACAAAACATACCGTGTCTATAAAATCTGTGTAAAAGTGGTGGTCAGAGTAAAGCACTGATGGAGTAGAAATTCTTATACACAAGAACACGGTCCAGCTCCAAATGATTAACTGCTCATAGCCCCACTTTATGGCTGTCTGCATGTGACTACTGTGTAGGCTAAGTGAGATTATAATTGAATGTGTCAACCCATTCAAGTTGTTCTATTTCAATGTGCTGCAGGCAAAGTAGTATGCATTTTTTAAGTAGGATGCAATGGTGAAATTTTTTACATTTTTTAAAATGTATATAATGTAACATTTATTATGTCTTTTCCTAAATATAGACCCCAGAAAACGTAATTGTTACTGAAGGAACACAGTTCCCAAGTTCTCCAAAATATTGGAAAAAATGTTCTATATGAGGCTGGATGATTTCATCGCCAAACATAGTATTCTATGTGAACAACAATATGGTTTTAGAGCTGACAGATCAACTTCTTTTGCAATGATAGAATTTATAGAAAAAAGTTACAAATGCAATAGACAGGAAACAATATGCAGTAGGGATATTTGTAGATCTCAAAAAAGCTGACATTGTAGATCACAAATTATTGTGAAAAAACTACAAAGACATGGTATTAGAGGATTTGCACTGACATGGTTATCCAGTTACCTGGAGAACAGAAATACAAAACAATAAATCACAACTGCTGCAGGTTACATGTGGCCACAGGGTTCAGTGTTGGGACCATTATTACTTAACCTCTATATAAATAATATGTGTGAAGTATCGCAAAATGTGGAAACCATTCTTTTTGCTGATGACACAAACCTACTATGCTGATGAAAATTTGGAGAAGCTACTGGATACCATGGAAAAGGAAGTGAGTAGGATGAAGATTTGGTTTGATGAAAATAAACTAATGCTGAATTTGAGTAAAACAAAATTTATAATATTTGGGAACCGATTAACCGACACAGATAAGAAACTAATGTTAAATGGTATAGAACTAGAGTGAGTGTCTGAAATAAAATTCCTCGGGGTAGTTATTGATAACAAATTAAGCTGGAAACCTCATATAAAGTATATTAAAACCAAAATATCCAAGTCATTAGCAATATTAAATAAAGCCAAAGATGTATAACAACCCAGGGTGTTATCCTGTGGAACAACAGTAATAATTATTTAAAATTATGTAAAAACTTATTGCAACTGAAATTTCTATTTTAAAAAATCCTTGATGACATGAGCTGGAACACTGATTTTCTTTTTTATTGATTTTATTTAGTTGGAATATCTAAGTGATGCAAACAATTTAAGTAGTCAAAACATATCAGTGAAGTGAGGGTAGGACAAGAAAAGTTATTCTAACTTCTTCCTACCCCCTTTGAACATGACTGATATTTGGATTATCTGCAGATGATCTTTTTTGTTGACTGTTTTATTTATTTTTTATTATTGTCTTTTAACGTGTTCAATAAAGAGTTGGAAAAAGGAAACAATTAATGGGGAAACCAAATAAACAATAATTACCAGCCCATACAGTGGGTTAGATGGGTCTACTAAGTTACACCAAGTAGCCTTGTGATTTCATAACTTGACACAGTACTTAATCAGTATAGTGATGCACCAGTACTGCATTTATGGAGATACCTGCGCAGGTGAGTTTACCTTCCACAAAACCGTCCTCACTATTAGTGCACACACCGCAAATCGCCGCATATGATGCTCTTTGTCCCAGAAGCCCATTGTATACAGCGGAGGAAACCCTGTGCCGTAAGCAGCCATCTTGGATAGATAGATCATAGTTGAGCCAGGATAACCTGCATTCCTCTTCTGAACAGCTCAAGAACACAAAGCTCAAAAGACTTAATTTCTGGTAAGGACAGAAAAGAGGAAATAATTCAACACATTCATTCACATGCATATAATGCCTGATAGACGTAGCCACACTGGCATTTAAATTATGAGACAGTTGGAACAGCTTAGTTAGCCTGTGTTAGCCGGGAGTCAGCTAGTTGGCAAGCTAACGACGCTAGCTAACAGATGGCTAATACTAGGTTGATGATTGTCGTTAGCTTCCAAGAACAGGAGATATTGCCTGTGAAAGTGTTAGAGAAAACCATTGTAGGCGATAAATGACTTGCCCAGCGATGACCAAAAATGGGATGACAAGCGAACTAAGCCACGTTTTTAACGTTACCATAATCCAGCCACTGCAGCAAGCGGGTAAACTAGCATGCCAAAGCTATTGCTAACGTTAGCTGTTATTAGTTTGGTGTGTGGTGGCTTTTGTGAAATTATGCAGAAGCAAAGTTAGCATTCTAACCTAGTTATACTAATAAGATGACACTGACTCAGCTGCCTGTGTGGTGATTGAGACTACCGGCTTGCATGTTGTTATTTATGCGATTTGTCAGGATAATACACCCATTAGCTAACGCTAATGTAGCTGTCAAAACAGCAAATCTAAGGCCGTGACTGGTATCAGACACGACCAGGTAGCTACTAACCAGGTACTTAAATGTAGGTTTTATGTACTTATGTTAGGTTACTTGCTTTTTGGTTGCTAACTAACAAAAGATAATTAACCAAACCGACGCTATTACTTTGCCTGTTGTTAAGCTAAGCTAGCCACTGTCGACGAGAATCAGGCATGACGTTACACTATAGTGTTAAATAGTCAACATCAGACACTCCAGTCGGGTTTGTTTAGATTTGCGTATACAGACCACCTCTTTATAATTCTGGTTTATTGTATAGAAGTGATACCATGATATCTGTTGTGCTGCGTTTCACTAAACGTCCGATAATTCCATAGCAAACCTTGTTAGCCTCCTCTTTGACGTTACTTTTAAAAACAACAGATGCAACGGTGCAGTTTTTAAAAAACGGAGTAGACCCTTTGTGTCTCAAAGTGTTGCAAATTTGGATAGATCAGTCCTTATCTAACATAAAATGCTGCATCATTTCTGTTTCTTGTGCCAGTGCACTGTGTGTACCGGCAGGCTTGATCTGAAACTTGGAGAAAAAAAGTTAGTAGTTCTTGTTTTGTATTGATGTTCTTTAATCAGATAGATTATGTAAATCATGAAAAACTCATGATAATGTTATCTTCTCTGCCTGTAAATGATGGTGATGATCACATGTTGTTTTTAGGGCTTGAAAGAAGTCACGTGATTTAAATAGTGGGCCTGGACCTCATGGAGGCACTTTGACTACATATGTGTCATGATTTCCTGATAGCCCAGTGATTTGAGATAAGTTGTGCATCCTCCCCTGTATGACAAGCAGCTGTTGAGAGGAGGAAATCCTGTGTTTCTCTGGAAAAAGATTCAGTGTGTTTAAGAGTAACAGACAAATGCTGAGGCTGCATACTGGCCACATGATCTTGATTCGACTTCTCCTTGATGGATACTCATGGGGTTTATTTCTACTTAATGGTCACATTGGCGGGCAGACGGCAGTGTCACAACTGAATCGCATTTTGTTTTTACTCTAGTTGTGGATACCTTCTTTGATAGCTCTCCTTCCAGAGCAATGAAAACAATAACACACTTGTTATTAGTGTACTATGGTCATTATTTTATTAAAATTTGCCATACTTTATAACACTGTAGTAATACGTTAGATAACCAGATAAGTGTATAATGATCACATAACAAGTTCATACACATGGTTTTTCACTTTAAGTTAGCTAGTTGGGTTGAGCCTAAGTACCAAATGTCAGGTCAAGTTGCAGAGTTTGTTGGGGACTGAGTGTGAGCCAAGTCTTTTCTGGGGCCACCAACAAAGACACAGTCACAGCCTGCTCTGGTATCCCTGGGAGTTGTTTATATAGTTTCAGATGATAGCCACTTCTGCTGTTATTAAAGTTACTTTTTTCTTCAGGTAATTAGAAATACCGAAACATACTTTGTATTGTCTTAGTTAATAATTTTATTATCTATAATTTATTATCATGTCTCTTTTTCATGTAACATATCTGAACATAAGTATACTCTCATTTTCTGAAGTTTTTTGAGGCATCAGATTTTTAGTGATTTGCTCAAAGTGTTATTAGCCATAGGTATTATGACTGTCAGTATGCGCCATCACCTGACCCAACACCATTTTTATTAAAGCAAAGGATTCTCTGACACTTTAACCTGAATTAACCTGAGTATCCTTGAAGGCCCTCTTCATTTCTTGTCTAACAAATTAGTGTCTCAGTCATCTACATTTCATCCACTTACTCCCTTTTCCCATGCTACTTAAAGTCTTCTCCTTTAATCTCTCTTTGTTCATCCCTGTTTCCTTTTTTCTACTTTCTTTCTCCATTTTCATTACTACTCTTAGATTCTCACATCACACACTCATCCCCATCCACATTTATTCTGGTTGTGTCATCATTAATCTGAGCAGTCAAGCGGTCACTGAATTGCAGATGCAGAAGTATGAGTATAACACCAGAAGTAGCCACTGATGTGGCACGAAGATTTCAGTTACCAGGAACTGCTTTTACTGCAGCACAGTTTTTACTGATCTGCAGATCAGAGAAAAGCCCTAGTTTAAGGCAGTCTTTCTTTGTCAGGGACATAGAAACCATCCGGCTGCTGAATGAGTATGCTACTGATTGTTAAGCCTGAATTATTTACTTATTTCCTCTACAGCAGAACACTGTACAGCAGCACCTTGATACAGAATTATAAAGCAGCCTAACTACAAAATAGCCTTGATGTCAGGAGACTGGCCCTGCGAAGTGAATTTTACAGTGAATGTTTTTCTAAAGCAGCTTCATTTATGTCATAGATGACCCGATCATTTATTGATGAACAAATCTGTGCATCTTCGAAAAGAGCATCTCCCCTTGGCTGTTGAACTAGTGTGTTATAGTGATATTGTGTGGCAAATCTGAAGGGTTTTCCCTGCATACTTTGTCTGTGTGCTGCGAGGAGAGTGTGAACAATGAAGCATCACTGGGTATCAGATAGGTGTCAGGGCTATTTTTAGCCTAGCTCTGAGCCTGTGATACTGGAGGTGTTTTTGTGTACATGTAAGTGCCACAGTCTTTACTTGTAGACAGACTGTGTCCAGTGCCATCAAAATTAGCCAGTGTCACTGTTTTGCTTTGTCATTATGAGAAGAAACAGGTAGTTGAGACAGCAGGGGTTGTTGTTGTAGAGAAATACTGGCTTACCAATAGCTGAGGAGCTTTCTTCAGCCTTATGCGTTAAAATGATCCATCAACTTGCTTGTCTGCATGCCCACCTTAGGTTATTGTAACTGTGAATACTGCTAATGGTTCTTTATTAGCCACTTAAGTGTCCATAGAGCAGGCAAATGCACTACATTCAGTACATTTAATAAATGCATGTCACATAACAGACTTGAATTATATGTATTTTTTCATTTAGGCCGAAAATGAAACCCTGACTGCCATGTAATTAAGATGTAGATATACATTACACTCAATATTTAAATATCGGCTGTCACTCCTACCTCAGTGGCTGCTGAGACTTCAGACTTTATATTCAGGCGGAGCTCTATCCTTTAGTGATGACTCAATGTGCCACTGCTTCACCTGAGTTGATTTATACCAGGTAGAGGTGTGGATATTTCTCAGTGTTGAATCCAATAATGGTGATTTGATCATACTAAACTTTGTTAAAATGAATATCCTGTCATCTTATCTTTAAAGTATTAGGCTATATCAGTTAACCAACAGGTGGCAAGTGAAGCCTCTGCATAGATTTTGACAAAGAGATGAGATGTTTCATTACTTTTGTGGTAGTAATATAACGAGCAATAAATTTTATGCAGGGGATAAGGAATCATCATAACATTTCCTTAAATAAAATCTTAAAGTTTCGGATGCTAAGAGTTACTAGTTAGTTGTACACTGGCAGAAAGGATTCAGTGAAACAAATCTGTGCTGATGTTTTTCGTTTCATAAAGAAGTCGTTGCACCTCCTAGTTGACTAACCACATGAAAAAGTATTATAGTTCAGTTTTCGGGTTACTTGTACAGTCTCAGCTGTTGCGTCATAGAAATTTAATAGGAAGTAAATTTTCTTGTGATCATGAGACATGCAGAAATGCTATTTATTGCTTTAATCAAGTTATTGCTTATTAATGTGCACCATATAATAAAGGAACTTAGGATTGCTTAATATAATATGGTAATTACTGAAATGCTGTAATTGTCATAATTTGATGTGTTAATTCACTTTCCTAGTGTGCTGTTCTAATAGCTGATCTGGCCTTCCCTGGGCTCACATTAGTATGGTCCTGTAGCTCAGAAGGATTATGGCTTTGTAGAATATCACTGGCCCTTACATGACCAATGTAAAGTGACGCATTTACAGTACTTGCAGTGTTTATTTGCATCCAGATATGCTTTAAGTAGAATGCTATACAATGCTCTCTTAGTATAGTGAAATAAGTTGTATGTCACTTGACAAGACATTTGTGTAAACTCTGTGTAGCGTCTTTTTTAAAAACATAATGTATTATATTCACATATTAGACCTCATGCTGTAGACCCAGCATGCAGAATGAATGTGGTCGGAGTTTTAGTGCCACAGGAGACTGTATTAATTGTTTGTTAGATAAAAGGATTAACTTTTATTTCAACTAATCCACATTGATGTTTTGCTCTTACTTGCCTTACCAGAAAATCTAACAAGGAAATCAGCAAATTGCTCTTGATGACAGTTTGTGACTAAACTACCCCCTCTTTTCTCTCTTTCAGAGCCACAATGGCCACTGCACCGTACAACTACTCCTACATTTTCAAATACATCATTATCGGTAAGTGAGCAATGCCAGTCACCACCACAGTGTGGAGGCTCTCCAGTGAGCTATGTTAATGAATTTATGGGAGCAGTTCACAGTGCACTGATATATCTCACTTCCAAAACAAGGTTCTATGAACGATCGTGTGAATCTATTTTTTTTCTATACTGTACAGTGTTTCCCATAGGATGGAGTTGTAGCAGCAGAGGTGAAGCAAAATTTTTGTCTGAATATAAAACCCCAACACAACATGTCTAAGCAACATTGCTCTTGTATCCATGAGCATTGGAAAATTATGTAATTGTGATTTTTTTTTTTTAAATCAATATTGCGATTTAATATGCAATTCATTTTTAAGATTTTTACCTCCTGTATTCAAAATGGCCAAGCAGTAAATCAGTGTATAGTATGACCAACACAATATTAGATAGATTAAATATAAACTGTTCTTTCTTGTGAGTCAGGCCTGTGTTATGATGAAATTAGGTGATGCATCAATTATTATTATGAGCAATGGTGGAGAAGAAGTATCAAATTATAATATGAGAAAGATAATTTGAGATTCATGGCATTAAATAATTTGATATAATATCATCAGGTCAGCCTTTTTTACAGCTCTTGTACAGACCACAAGAAAAAACACAGTTCACCACAGTGTGTTATACAATAAGCGCTTAATACAAAACCCACAGTTCAACCAGCAATTAATTCGTCCTTATCTCAGCTTAAATCTCCTATGAGTCCATCTTTCTATATTCCAGTAATCTAGAAAAAAATACTCAGTTTGAGGTTCAGTACAAAAGTTGGCCAATGCAAATAAAACCAAGTGAGACACCTCGTGTTTAATAGACAACCTTAGTCATTCTCTGACACTGGAGTCCTCCCCCAAGAAAATTTTTACATTTTTCAATGAAAAATATGTAATTTCACATCACGTGCTGTTATTTTCACCATATCTCTGAACAAATAATTGGAAAAGCTAGAGCATATAATAAATAAAGATCAGTCTACTGGGGAGGAACTACAACCTTTAGATTTGGTTGTGATGCTCTCCACAGCAATGTTACATTTATGGCATAGCCTTAATGGCAGGAAAACCCTGCTAATATGACCTCAGAATCATTACAGATATGATTGTTCATGTTTGCCTTTTGTGTCTTCATTTTACAGCTTCTGACATTTGTAGACATTAATATAAAAAACATGAGAAACCACCTCGCTTCTGAGGTGCATTTTATTTGCATATTAAAATCCAAAAAGAAACATCTCCTCATTAGCTTAAAAGGACTAGTTTGCGTCACTAATTTAGCTTTTACTGCAAGAATATTTTCCTCTGCTCGCGTTCACCGTCACTTTCTGCAGCTCGGACAATCAGACACTCGCTATGCACCTCCTGATTCCTTACAGGAGTTATGCTACTCTTATAACACCATCTGTCACGTAGATGTTTTTATAGAACGATGAGAGGAAGCGAGCCAAGCATTGAGTGTTGCCTTACTCACGCAGTGTGCGAGTAAAAACATTTCTATTCAATTGGCGTTATGACACACAAGTAAACGACAGTGTATGGAAGTAGCAAACGAGAGAGCTATTTAGTTTCCTTATCATCTCTGTTGAGAGTTTCACATGCCCTTTAACGATCATGCTTGTGAGAAAACGTCCTATTAGAAATTGGCCTGTCGCGGTGCGGTAATTTCCCCTGCGGTAATATGTTGGGGCTCAACAGCGCATTATGCGGTATTATCACTTTTTTGTATTTTGACCATGTCTTTTTCACACGTAACGTTAACAAACTCAGGTGTAGTTCGATTGTGACGTGAAAGCAAAAAACCAACCACAGGATTTTATGATGGCAGAGATGTGATCTGAGCATTATTTCCAAAGCTAAATCATTAATACATATGCTGACTGTGAAATGTGTTCATCGATCTTATAACTAAACTGTATAAGCCATGTATAGGCTATGTTTATGAAAATAATTTGGTAGTGTATTTGTCAGCGTGGGTATTTTCCTTGATTAATAGGCCAAAAGTTGGTCAAAAAGGAGGGCCAGTAGTACTCCTTTCACCTTGTCAGTTCATTAAATCCATAAAACATCTGTGACAGCGATACCACAGTATGCTATAGGCTAATAAGCCCTGAATTATTTCTGTACTACATGCCCTTTTTTACGTTATTATTTATATTAGACTATGTGATTGAGCTGCGGTCTAAAATTAATATTCATGCTTATAATGAATAATTTCTTCGTGAGCTCTTTACAATACAAACCAGGAGCATTAAAGTGCTTCATAAACTTCTGTCAGTCACCGGAGTTTGATTTTCCCACATGAGTCCTGATGATGCAGGATGACAGTCGCCGAAGCTGAAGTCTGTATAACGCGATGGTTACTTCTCTTGGTTTGTTTGTAAAACTGCAGTCTGAACTAGGGTTGGGCCGATAGACGATGCCCCTTCTCATCTTTTATCCGTATTCTAGCACCCGCGATTCATCATCACGGATGTTCAATTCAGGACCAGAACTTAAATGCAACAGTGTATAATTTTTTTTCACTTGGTCTGGACCAAATGAACCAAACTACATTTGTGAAAGCACCCTAAAATAAACAGGAAAAACAAGACAAAACACCGCAACACTTAACAGCTTCCAAGTTTGAAGTTGGGTCACATAAAACCCATGGCAATCCGCCCTTGAACCGTTACAGAGCTTGTTGAGGTTGTGGTACTTACAAAGCTCTTATTTATTAATTTAACACGCACTGAAGTGTAAGTATGAACATTGCGTTTGTTACGGTGCTTGTCATCCTCCGTGGTAGGCTTGACCAATAGCAGAGTACTACAATTTTGCGGCTATTGCAACAGCCCTGATTACACTTATGTTGGACTTTTGCTGACATGTTTCTTAACACAAGGGCTCTAAGTGAATCTATTGCTGCTTATACATTTACGTAGAGACATATGCATAAACACACACACCTAGCTCTGGGCTATTAAACCTCCTTCTGTCAAATCTTAAACCCCCTGCCTTAAAGTTAACACTCAGCTTGGACCTTAAAGGTCTGTGTGAATTAGTTTAGAAAAGAAGCATGGAGAGACAGTGAATTGCTACTTCACTTTTTGCTTATGCAACTTTTTTTTCACTACAAACGTGAAGGAAACTTTCACAGTTTGTGTTTGAAATGTGTTTTAAGATTTCATGGTCCAGCTTGTTGGAGTTGCATACAATTTTCTGAGCAGCTTGGTGTATTCAAAGCACTGATGGTTTTCTCTGTATTTTCATGAGTGGGAGTTTCCCTCTGAAAGCATAATTCCCAAAATATTGGAATACCTCTAATATCAGTGTGTTCAGTCAAAAGTATATCAGTAGTATCCACCGCTAACAGATGCATTTGTGTGATTATGCTTATTTTGTTGCTAAAGGACCATTAGTTTCAAAGTGGTTCTAAAAATGTATTGTCAAATTCTATAGGACGGTGCACATTATATTTAAGTCTCTCTCTCTCTCTCTCTCTTACCGCTCCACATGAAATTTTAATATTGACTCTTGACTGTCACAGAGGGACTGCCACATCATGCACACTGCAGGCTTGAATAGTGAATTGTTGTTCTGTTGTTTCCTTGGTTGACCTGAGTTTCTCTCTCTCTCTCCACAGGGGACATGGGGGTAGGGAAGTCATGTTTGCTTCACCAGTTTACAGAAAAGAAATGTAAGTGCTGCGCTGATTTTGACCTCCTTTTCATCTGTGCTTGTGCCTCAGTGTATGTAAGGTTGCCAGGTTCAACTGGAGTGCCTCACTCGCTTTAGATTTCTTTATACACCAGCGGAAATCAGTGACATAGAAGTCGAGTGTGAGCTCAACAGTGAGAGACTCATCTTCTGTGTGCGAGTCAGCTGCAGCCTCCCATTACCATTCAGCTCTGTTTTGTTTAGTGCTACTATTAACAAGCCAGATGCTGTGTTCCTCATTCACTTGCCACCATCACATCCTGCTCGCACACACACAGCGGTGATTTAGAAAAGGTTTTCAATGTCTGTTTTAAAGAAATTAGCAGCTTTCTGGATGTTGATATTAAAGTAACTGAGTGTAATATCTCTAAAGACTGTGATTTATTATTAATGCGCCTGCTGCAGGCTTATAGTGGAGATGAGGTGTGTGCATGCATGAGACTACATACATGTTCACAAAATATACAGTATTGTCATTGTAAGCCAAAATTTAGCACAAGGTGTAACTTTCGTCAACATGATGAAGGAAGAAAAACGTTACCAACCTTTCTGTCACACTAACTGTACATTTTTTTCTCAGTTTAAAACTTGAATAAGATGAAACAACAAATAGGAACAAAACTAAAGGAATTTAAATGCATGTAGCAACACAACATTTTTTCTGAACATTGGGGATATAAAATAGCAACAGTAAAACTAATTGACATCAAGACTAATTGAAGTCACAGTAACCATACTTCCTCTCCCCAGTCATGGCGGATTGCCCCCATACAATTGGCGTGGAGTTTGGCACAAGGATAATCGAGGTGAGCGGCCAGAAGATCAAGCTGCAGATTTGGGACACAGCGGGACAAGAGCGCTTCAGGGCCGTCACTCGCTCCTACTACCGCGGAGCAGCAGGGGCGCTCATGGTCTACGATATCACCAGGTACTGGATGCTTGCTATGTGTCAGTGTGTGAAACAGGTACTACATGGTCTCAACTTTACACAACAGCTTTCATGTGATGTATTCAATAACCCATTGAGTGCATTTTATAAAAACATGTATGTAAAGGGAAGGTTGATGGAAGCAGATGAGTGCGCAGTCCACCCCTACAGACACCCTCCTGAACAAACAATTGTCTGATCCTCTTGCCCAAACTGTTAGATGGTATCAGTGGTCTAACAAATAAACACAGTTCAACATGTGGAATGTCTGTCTGCACCACACCCAACTCCAATAAGGGCAGATAGGACCCCAGAAACAGTATCTAACTTAAAAAACTAATATGAATTGTGAATGTGCCTATCCATAGCTTCTGCTGGGCTGATGGAAACATGAGAGACAAAGATGTTCGCTGTGTCATGCATGGTTGCTGAGAACACCTCTGATAATTTCTTATCCATATCCTGTAATTAAGTGGTGTGGCTTTAATAACCTGTTTTAATATTTGTATTATTCCCTGTAGTTCACGTTTCATAAATGTAGCATATGGTCAAGTTTAGAGGGAACAGTGTGGCAGAGCAGTGAACTCCAGGTATTCATGTGTCTGCCATAGCTTGGTAAAACACTTGAAAAGACTTCAAAGCGACTTAAGCCAGGTTGTTAGAACTCATTTTTACTTTGGGACCAGTTCCTCCGTTGCTTTGTCTCATAGACATTAGGGCTGAACAATTTTTAAAAAAGATCTAATTGTGATTATTGACTGATATTGCAATTGTGATATTATTTACTATATTGGAGGGGATTATAATTTTTACATAAGTATTCTCATTTTCATTTAAAAACATGTGTATATATTATGGTGTGATTTTTTT
>JAPMOB010246264.1:0-10999 GCA_029875015.1 Lepomis gibbosus | reverse complement strand
GTTTGTGTTTGTGTTTGTGTGTGTGTGTGTGTGTGTGTGTGTGTGTGTGTGTGTGTGTGTGTGTGTGTGTGTGTGTGTGTAGCCTACAGGGCAGACATCTTTGTCCTCAATTCAATACTGCTGTCACCGGCCCATGAATTATGGAAGTGTTTTGAACTGACAAAGCACGGCTTACAGCCAAGAGACACTTTTATTGAGTTGTGAGATGTGATGGATGTGCATGTGTAAGTGTGTGTGTGTGTGTGTGTAATTCTGTGTGTTTTGATCCCTTAACCACCTCCACCACCTTTCCCTCTTTTCAGCCCCACTTTTCCTCCTCGTCTCTCTGCCGAGGTAACGCTGCCATCACAACCTCTCCTTTTTTACCACAACAAAACAAAGAGAGGTTTGAATGCGGTTTCCTCACTGACAGCGAGCAGCAGGTTACTTTAGCAACACAGCTTTATGAAATTCACAGAAAAAACTTTGACACACTGATTGACTCAAGGATTAAATTTATCCACCATTAAGAAAGTGCATGACTAAAGTATTAATATGCATTTTCACATGTTAATTATATGAAAAGGTTGATTCAAAGGTTTTAGCCATTGTTACACAAGGACATGCTGGTGACGTTTTTTTTATGCATTTGTTCATACAAACAAAATGTATTGTTGTTAATTGGTAAATGAGACAGAGGTGATTAAATTGAATAATTTAATAACTGTGCCATTTTAATGTCAGACTTTTTCCTATGTATAATACGTTCATTTTGTTTTCCTAAGGCTAAACCAAGGGCTGTAAAATACCTTTAATACATGTGTAGGTTAAATATTTTTGGGCAAGTGAATAGTAAAATATACACTGTACATTTTTATGTTGCTGTCAAATTCATGTATAGATTATAGTTGATTTTGAGAGCATTTAGTGCAATAATTATTTCACATATGTGAAAAAGAACATTTTAAATATGGTTGAGATACTGTTATCTAACAGTTAACATATTCAACAATTAACATATACATTTTAAAAGTAAACAAATAAAATCCCCAAAGTGGACTCGTCCCTGTCTGTGTTTCAGTGATCACATTGAGATTTTCAAGAAGCTGCAGGATGTAACATTTTAGTTTCCTGTGAAAACTTTGGGTTGAAAACATAACATCACTAAAAGAGCCACGAGCTCTAATAAGCACCACACACAAACACACACACAGACACACATCATCTCTGGGCATAAACTGAGTGTGTTCCCTGAAATGCCCTGAAGTTGTTATCTTTAAGTGGCATCCGGGAGCTTGAGGGTGGCAGCGTGCGTGACTTGTGGAGCAGATTTAGAATGTCCCCAAAGAGTGAAGTACACACACACACACACAAATTAAAATTAATATACAGGCCTACACAAAGGTGAACACAGGATTTCCCATATGCCTCCACATAACCATGAGTCATAATTTTTACTTAGTGTGCCATAATTAAGAGATACTCAGGAGAGTTCATGTTTTTTATCATTCCTAATCTTTCATCTATTTTGTGATTGCGTGGGAATCACATCCCAGGCACACATACAGTATGTAATCCAAAAATAAGTTTTTTTAAGATTGGTATTATTTAATTTGCATGTTTGCCTTTCTTTGATAGTAAACAGTTAGTCTTGTTACTAGCTGGAATCAAACCAGGGACATTGTGGATTCATGACATGCATCAAGATCCACTAGGCAACGAGGACACCCCCTGTCTTCACATTATTTTGAGATTCTGTGTTTTCTCGTGGTCGGACTTGAGTCACATGTCTAGCTAGAGTAGAAGAGCCTAGACGTCCTCAGCTCCCCTATGTATCCTCTTCTCCATCACATGTTCCTATTTTTATAGCTCTAACTTTCTAGAACCGTCCATAAAACCCACTCAGGTTGAACCTGAGGCCAGCACAATAATAGCCTCATGAGACAGAGCAGTAAATGGAACTGAAAAGTAGAGAGCAGAAATGTATGCACCTTTCTCTGCTGAAGTGGAAAACATTGTCTAAATCATTGACGAAAAGCGAGTGAAACTTACTTGAAAATATACTCTCACAGAATTACAGCAGATTTTCTACAGGAGCGGGGAAAAAATCTGTGTTTGTTTGAATGCAACCAAGTTGTTCTTTCGCATACTGGTTGAAAAGCACTTCCCTTCACTGAATAGTTTTAAATGATTCTCCCTGTTGTAATTCTTCACATAGCTTTTTACTTCCTTTTTTATTTTGATGTTCTGAGCTGCTTTTCTTTTTATAAATCAATCAAATGAATAATCAGAAAAAATGTTGGGCTACTTTCATCCACAGAAAGTTAACTTTTTTTAACCTTTTTTTATTAAAGATGTAGAAAAACTTTGCTGTTATCTAATCTGTTTTTAGTGTGAGAGCGAGGATTAGGAAATACGGGAAAGTTAAGTCGGTTATAGGGATTATTGCAGATCTGGATTAATTCAAATTTAACCTCATATTTAATGGCAGTGCAAAGGCAAGTAACAACTTCTTCAGTTTTACGTTTGCTATTTAACTGAATTAGCGTTTACTTCAAGAGAAAAAATAAAATCCTTGAAAGAACCAACATCCAGCTCCAAGTGGTACACGGCGCTTACCACCATGACAGTGGTAACACTGCACCGTGTCACTGGGTACCACCTCTGCCTCCGCACAGGTCAGGCTGTCTTCAGCCTCAGGACTTCATTTCCCTTCATTAGGCCGACTTTCTGTGAAGCTGTCCACAAGGATTTGACATCAATTCTAATTTGTTGCACTTTGAAGTCTGATTAATTCACAATTACTGTGAGAAAAAGGAAAAGACGAGGATAGAGGGGGCAGTGAAAATGAGTGGGTGTATAGAAAAGAGAGGAAGACGGCACAGTCTTCTGAAGGAGGAGCAGGGTTCAGTCAATACAGATGTCTGAAGCTGATAATGATCTTTTTCAGCTAAAAAGACAAGACAACTGATATTTTGAGCAATTATCTTTTGGCAGGCCCGTTTTTTATGCTTCATAAATGTCAGTTAGTATTAATGTACATTTCTCAAAGACAACCAGCGTAGTGTTCAATTCAATTCAATACTGTTTTCAAGCAAACTGCGTCACAGCAGAGGCGGTACACAATGACAAGCTGAGTTTTAATAAAAGGCTCATATCTGCATTTTGAATACATCCTGCGCATGGAAGAAGATGGGGGTGAAAGAAAGATGGGCAGGGCCATTGTGAAGAAGATTTATTGAGTCACGTCCATCATTATAAAGAACATGATACAAAGACAGCTTTACTAGGCTGTTAAGAACAGCGAGAGGCGAGGGGGTTCAGACACAGGGCTTAGGATTGAGTGATGAGAACAGATACGTAAGGATACGTTCATCTTCTTAGCAATGAGACTGAAAGCTCACACTGCATACCATTTAATACAGGACGACCTTTGCAGTGTATGGCTAATCATTTCCAGCAGAATCAGACTGGTCTCTTACTTGATTCTTCGATTTTGAACAGGCTTGTGTACAAAATTACTGGTAAAGTATGCACGTTTGGTATTTTATTGTTAGCAACATTAGTAGTATAGTTAGTATATTCATACAGGGTGTTTAAAGAGCAACTTAACCCCCGGTTTCAGCTTAAACACACCTGACATTTGAGAGTGACACATCAAGGGATATAAATGAAAGACAGTGACGGTGTAAATTTGAATAACATTAACACCACTTAGTTTGTTTTACCAAATATTAGGTGCTGTAACAGAAAAATAATGCAAATTGAGTGTAACCTTAGCAAACAGAGGTGGTTGCTTTTCTATGGGATTCTGCATTTTCTGCCAATTAAAGTAATCTTTTCATTGCAATTTTAAAGTGGTGAAAATTTCACACCTTGTATTTATTGGAGAATTTTACAATGTTGAATGTGAAGTTCGGTTGGCTGATTGTTTGATTACTGGTTCATATAAAAGTTTGCAAAACATGAGTTTTAAAGTTGTACGGTGTTGACCAGACCGACGTTTCATTAGTGGTGTAGTCGCAGAAAAAGATAACTACAAAAGTACAGAACATGGTATTGTCATACAGTGTGTAAAACCTCTTTTTGTGAAGAAACTTCAATTCAGAAGAAATCCAAAAATAGTTGTGAAACATTTCTTCCACTATCTATGGCTCTTTGAGTCCCAGCACAGCATCGTTGATCTTCCCAGTGAACCGGTGCTGGATGTTAGTGAAGCCGGCGGCAGCCAGCAGGGCAGCGTACTGCGCAGGTGTCCTCTCTCTGCCCTCTGTCTGTACCAGCATGTTCAGGGAGTAGAGCTGCACTCTCACCGGGCCAGAGCCATCCTCATGGAGCAACGCCTCTACCAGCAACACAGCACCTCCTGCAGGATGGACCGAAAAGTCAGCTTTGTTTGTGTGTTAGTTCTTTTCTCTTTGTCTTTTTTCTCTTTCTTTGTTTCATTCTCTCCTTACAAACACCAATGCAGTATGTCAATGGCAGCACGTTTTTAAAGCTGAACTAATTAACAAGACAAACAACCACATTTTATCATTAATTTAATCACTGTGAAAAAGTAATCCACTCAACCCGTAATCATCATGTTTGTGTTCATGGCAATTGTAGACTTCTTCTACATTCTTCTAATAGACCTTTTTCATAGTAGATATTGTGACTTCTCAAACACAGGTGTACCTAAAACCACTGTTTATGGCTGCATTGCATTGCAGTAATTGCTAACACCTGTGCCTTTCCTGCTGTAACAAGTCAAAATGTCTGCTGTTGAAAAGGTCTAGTTCATGCTACGACAGGTTGAATTCTCTGTCTAGTAAAACTAGGCTTCCCTATTTATTATTTTGTTTGTTTTTCTTCCTTCCTATTATGCACACACACACACACACACACACACACACAGACAAAACACATGAGAGGGTTTTCTGCCTCTTGATAGCGCCTGCTGCTTTTGTGTGTGTGTATCTTTGATCAAAGTCAGAAGGACAGATTTTTCTGGGATCAGCTGCATTGTGGGATACAATCTGCCATCTCATTTCAAGCAGGGGAGAGAAGAAAAAAAAGTACTTGTGCCTTTCACGCACGAACACACACACCGAAACACACACGCAGACCTGGTTTGCAGGCTTTGTAGACTCTGCTGAGTAGCTCAACGCAGCGTTCGTCAGTCCAGTCGTGGAGGATTCTGGCGAGTGTGTAGAGGTCAGCCTCTGGCAGGGGGTCTTTGAAGAAGTCCCCTTAACAGACACACACAAACAAACACACAAACACACACACACATCCATATGCGCAGGTCAAATGTATAGAAAATCCTAAGACACTGCTATATTTGATTTTATTATTTATAATATATTTTATAATTTATATATATACATGATTATTTTTTCTATTGACAAGCCTTCCAGTAATAAGACTATTATTACTAATTATTCTATTAGTGGTTTACATATTCAAACATAATTAATACAAAGGGGGATGTTTGTTGTGATCAAATTATGTCAAAAGCATAGGACCTAACTACATGTTTCCAGCTTCTGTCTAACAGTGGTATCTAGTTAATGGAAAAAAGACATTTGATTTCAAGTGGTTTATTCAGCTTAAGTTGTTAAGACTTAACTACCACACCACTGCTGCTGTTTTTTTAACCCTGTATAAAACAAAATAAAATCAGTGTATGTGTGCCTAGTCTCAATTCATTCATGTCCTTGCTGTCCATCATAAAATAAGGCACATAGAGGTCTGCCCTTATAAAAAAACACAGAGAGAAAATCAGTGTATCAATGTTTCCCATGTTATGGCTGCCATTGTTTTCAACACCGTCATGTCTTTGAGACCAGAAGGAGAGGCAGGAATTGATTTTGGCTGTGGGTTTTCAAGATCAGAGGCTGCTGTGAACTTTTTCCCCCCACTTTAGCTCCTGCGTTGGAGAGCCGACACAACAAACTGTGAGGTATAAATTGACAGTTTTGTTCACAGTATTTTCAGTCCAACAGCAGCTGCTTTTATTTTCAGATCAGAACTGTACTTCATTGTTTTTTACCTGACACACATGGAACTGAACTACCTACATACTCTCTGCAAATTATTTCCTAAAATAACAGCGATATTGCAGTTGTCAAAACCAACTTTGGCATAAGCTATGAACCGTGTTACTAAATTTCAAAAACATGACCTCAACTTCTTTGGCATTGAATTATAAGTGAAAGAAATATATCCTAAATATCCTATATAAAGATGTCTTCTGTCATTTCAGGCACATACAACACATTTTATCATATATCTGATCAGGTTACCTTTTTTGCAAACTCATACAGGAGTGAACAGTGCAATTGGTGGAGACTATTTTGAGCAACAGATATGGCGCATTAATAAATATTTATGACACAAATGATGCTGATATTTATAAAAGTTGCTATGATAAGGTGGACAGGAAATATAAGATGAGAGATGTAACTTTATAGTAAAACATTTTTGTTTAGGTCATTTGTCAATTTCACTGATTGTGTTGTTATTTTTGCAGTCAACACAGCGTTCTGGAAAAGTTCACTCAAAGGCACATTTATGAACTGTAATTTAAATCATGTTATTATGATTCTTTTTGTTTATATTTGAGCCATTATTTACGTGTTAATGATATATCCTGATTTGACAAGCACTTTGTAAAGTCTGTTTCAATATGAGCTCAATAAATTTAGCATTGATCATCCTTCTGATGCTTAACAATGTTAATTAAGATATCACTGCAATGTTGGTTTACAGCTACACGTGATGAATTAGTGGTGTGGGTGCTGTAAATAGCCACAGCTTTGCGTACCGACAGCTGCTTTGATGCTGTTAAAGAACCTTTGTCTTGTTCTTCTCATTGATAATGACGTAGCTCTCGTTAATGTATCAATATGCAAATAGATATTAAGGGCATTTCTACATCCATTTGTTGCTAACTGTGAGAGTGGAAATGACAACAGTGGTCTATGCACATATGCATAAACCACATCAAGCTTGAACTTAATATATATATGTATCAGTTTATAGTTGTTTTTGGTAGGAACAATGTCATCACAAGCCTTATTGTGAAAACCCACAGGAAGCAAATAAATCGTGCAACATCTCCTCCACCACTTCTTGCCTCCGCAGCTTATTGCTCATCGCTGTTGGCGTGTAAGCACTCGTGAGCTAGCAAGTAGCTTGCTAAGTACAAAAGGGACATAGACAAGAGGGACCCCAGACAGTTCTACAATAATCTTTATCTCTACAGAAATAGCAGGTAAAGACTAAAGTTACTGGCTTTCCATTGCATTGTTTCTTTTCAGCAAAGCCATAGCCAGCAGGTGAATTTTGCCCTCAATCAAAATGTTTCAGCTTTCAACTCCCTTTTTTTCAAATCATCCCTGGAATCCCACAATTCCTTGTCAAGAGATTTACTTGTGTTCCATAGAAAATAAACAGCAGTTAAAGTTATTATCCCTTCAAATCCTCACTACGAGTTGAAAGGTCTCCTAACTCCACCTCTTCTCGCTGTCTTAAGCAAGCCCGGCAGAAACTGAGAGATGAGCCCATAAAAATAAAATGAGCCCATACAGTGGCGTCACTTCCCCTTATGCCGCTTCTGTTGACAAGACCACCAGCTCTGCTTATGTGATGAGCATATTGAAATCCGATCACAAGTCAAAATCCAGATCAGAAAAACGCTTATTATTACCAGGTGTAAACACAAAAGCACATGTTGGATATTAAACATTTTAGTGGAGTCAGTTAAGTATTTTGAAATAATTCCCTTTTTACAAAGCTTATTCAAAACTTTATCCGGGGAACATACAGTGTGTGTGTGTGTAAACTGGCTTTAGGCCTATAAGATTATAAATGTCAAGTGATTTTGCCCGGCCGTGATGATGTTACCTTCGTGGAAGCTTATCCTCTGGTCAGCCTCGGTGACAAAGTGTTCCCTCGACGTACTCACCACCTTGGGGAGGTCAAAGATCGTCACAGTGCATTCTGGGTAGACCGACGTGCACTGCTTGGCTAATGCCCCACTGCAGCCTGGAGAGAGAAAGAGAGAGAGTGGCACTAAGTTACAGCACAGTGAATACGCACAACCTTCATTAACAAGGTAGTGCATCACTCACACACACCGTCCACGTGCAGTGTCACACGAGTCACACGAGTGGAACAGAGGCTTTCAGGTATGTACCCAGTATTCAAATGCATGATTTGTATTCAGTTGTATGTGGCGGCTTTGGGAATATGGTTCATCTAACATTCATGCCAATGAAGCAGACTAAATTGAACTGAATTTAGAGTGACTGATGCTTTATACAAAAAGAGGGCAGAACTTGCTTGTCTAGGAGTCCTCCTTAGGAATCTAATCTAAGGAACAGTAAACACACAATTTGATTGCTGTGACTAAAATTGATTTCATCTCACCGTGCATTTGTATATAAACCTTTACATCTTTTATTGAAAATCCTTGTCTCTTTGGCCATGTTTTTTGGTCATTCATTTCACCACTAGACTGAAATATCTCAACAGCTATTGGAGGGATTGCCATGAAATGTGGTTTATTAGCCTAACAGTTCTTAAGGATTAAATCCTCCTGACTTTGGTGATCCCCTGACTTTTCCCCTTGCGCCACCATGAGGTTGACATTTTTTGTGTTTAATTGCGATATCTCAATAACCACTGAAAATACAGGCATCTAAGGTCCCCAGAGGAGGAATTCTATTTGCTAGCATTAGATGTGTAGGCATGTTAGCATGCCGACATTAGCATTTGTTCAGGCTCACAGAGCTGCAAGCATGGCCATAGACTCTTAGTCTTGTTCTGCTTACTGTCAAAGACAGAGCTGTCATTGTAGGGAAGTGGTCAGACCAAACCTGATGATTTAAGTGGAAAATAAGGAAATGAAATGAGCATATGAACACACACAGACACACACACACACACACACACACACACACACACACATAAATGAGGACGGATTCAAGGATTTACTGTGAAAATATGAATATTTCAACTTGATGCGGTGACAGCATTATTATCAGCGTTCATGCTTCATAAAGCAACCTGAATTTAAAACAGAGTAAGAGTAAGATAGAATGTGTATGAGACAGATGGAGAGAGAAAGAGATAGATGAAGTTCATATGAATGGGACAGAGTGATGGGAAGGCAGTGAGGTGGAATATATGATCAAAGGATCTCACTTTGACAGACGTACAAAGCCAACCAGACCTAGGTGCGAGTTTGTGTACAGGGCAAACTGTCATGCCCTGTAGTGCCTTCATCCTAACGTGACCTGCTGCTAATGTATCAGTCTGTATTCTTACATGGCTTTCTCCTCATCTCACACACACACAAATACACTTTAGCTCTCACATCAAACAGGGTTCAGCCGAGGAGAAGAATCAAAGAGCACCGAGGAGGAGCAAAACCAAACACAACACACTGTACAAGACCCCAAGCTAACCTGGCTGCCTCAGTTTGTTAATAAAATCCTTTGATGGGCGTTTGTGATTATTTACTTCATCTGTCTGTTGACACACATTTATTTGTGCATGTGTGAGACCATTTAATTAAAAAACAGAAAACCTCTATAGTGCATTATGTGAGTAGTTTTCCTCACACATAAGTATGCTTTTGTCCTTGAATAATCTCTTAGAATACTGGTTGTGTAGGTTCTGTAATGTGTCAGCAGCTGGATACTGGTGACGCCGCCTGCATCCAGCTGATTCAACTATGTGGATGAACCACTGGAGGGGAACTCCACTGACTTTACACATTAAAGTCAGTTTACCTACAATGGGGAGTATTCGTCAGCCTGTGAAAATAGTTGTATAATGTAAGTCTGTGGCTCTGGAGGAGCTTAGTCAAGTTTCAGAAGATATAATCAAGGTTATCCTGGCTTGGGCCGGAGAAATCAAATTTACAACAGAAAGCCTGCATTTCAAACTGGGAGGACTATTATTGGGGTCTAAGGACAGAGGGCGTTGTGTGCTACAAAGATTGAAAAAGCTTCTTGAGGCAAATTTGTGTGCTATAAATCAAATTGACTTGACTTGAAATTGACTTGTATGTTTTGGTATTTCTGAGTGTTTGAACTATATTTAAACCGCTGTAATGCCTCACAGAACCTGAACACGTCCTCTTTGTCAAACTAAGTGACCGATCTTTGATACTTAAATATATAATATATAATATAATATAATATAAAACATATCCATCCTATGTCAGTCAGATTTTCTGATGTTGTTGAAATGCATTCATATCAGTTATGCCTCTAAACAGGAGTAAAACTAGATGGGTCAATATTTTAGTAAAGAGATTATTCTATTTATCTATCCACTTATACATCTTTTCTTTACTATAAGGACTTTAAACTTTCAATACTTAAGTAGGCCTACAGTTTTCCATGACTGTGTTTGATACTTGTAGCAACAAGATACAGATGGTTGTTTACATTGAAAAAAACACCCACAATTTTTCAGAAACCATGAATATGGTTTCCTTAGAGTTGCCGTAACCTTTAAGCTGATTATTTATTTTTAAACAAAACATACAATTGAAATGTGTGTTAAATGTCACATTAAAATAAATCTAGATGAAGAGCTTCCCACAGACAGCCGGCATAAAACAAACCACTGTTCTCATATAAATGATAAAGACTTTTGGACTCATACTGGCTGATACCTGATTTTGGATTAAAGTCAGCTAGTTGGCAGAAAGTTGGAGAGACAGACAGCATCTGAGCAGCAGGTGTGTACAGACACAACAGATGCTCTGTGAGAGACAAAGTCTTCATGGGGCACTGCAGAAACCCCCTTCACACTCCTGCTGTCCACAAGTTTTGGTGCTGCACCTTAATGCATAAACATGAACACACAACCTCATGGTGAGAAAGTCACAGAGGAGAGGGAAGAAAAGACTGTCTGGGACATGCACCTGTGTCTACACCTGTGTGTGTGTGTGTGTGTGTGTGTGTTTGTGTGTGTGTGTGTGTGTGTGTGTGTGTGTGTGTGTGTGTGTGTGTGTGTG
>JAPMOB010246260.1:0-30922 GCA_029875015.1 Lepomis gibbosus | reverse complement strand
ATGTTTCAGGGCGGGATTATCTATGATTGACAAGTCGTTACCATGGCGACCTGTCAATCAGGCTAGAGCCGACTCGTACCTTCGGCGCTGTGTAAATTAAACCAGCGCCGTTGAAAAAGCTTATTAGGAGTTCACTGTTCGCTGTTCACTTTCTCTGGTGAGTACATTTAGTTTTAAGACTGTTGTTCGCTTGACAAAGTTATCAGCCCTGTTAAAATGACAGTTAACGTGAGTTACAGATGCACCTAGCTAAGCAAGCTAGCTAGCGCCGCACACGGCCGTTATAGCTCCGCTGTATCATCACTTCTGGGTACTTCCTGGTTGCAAAAACTCAACATGGTGGCGCCCTATCGGCCAAACTCGAGGCTTCAAAACGGTAGTTCACAAACCAACGGGTGATGTCACGATGACTACGTCCATTTCTTATATACAGTCTATGGCCCACACCCAAAAACCAACACCCTCAGTTAGTACAAGGAAAAATAACACAATAAAACAATCCTATAACTAACTATGCCAAACATTCAACCCAAAGAAGATCAAATTATTAATTACTCTGAATGTAAGCCAAATGTATAACAAATCAACATTGTTACCTGATAGCATTAATAACATGAACAACCACTTTTAAGAGACAGAGCTAAAGACGACAAGAAAAAGCGTACAGTGCTGATAGATCTTAGGGTAGGATTAAGATTATTCCAGTCACATGGTGCTTTATATTGAAATGATTTCCAGCCAGCTACAGTAAAATGTGAAAAGTTACATGTGATGTTTGAGCAGCTGGAGTTAAAAAAACTGCTCTACAGAGGAGCGAGCATGAATAATGATCCCAATGAGCTATGCAGAGAGGAAGCATTATACAAATTTGAGGTGGTGTCCAATCCACTTGGTATGCTGGAGTTGGTTGTTTGGAGTAAAGCATTCTCCCGCACAATTGCAGTTTTTAAACCAGCCCTTGCTTACTTGATCATGTGGCAATAACAAAGATTTCTGCTATAAATGTTACTTTATGTTCATATAATAGTGATATGAACAGAGACCATTAGCTGCCTCAAAGAAAAAAAGAAAAACCCTTAGAAAATGGTTGGCAAATGTTAAGTTTCCACAATTTATGGTTAATAGGCTAAAACTTATTTTTTGAGGGTTTAAATGGAAGTCTAAATGTTTGTGTGTGTGTAGCTGATCAGCTTCTCCAGTGCTGAGATTCAGCCAGTCTTTCCCATTCATTCAAAAATCCCATCGCTGTATCAATCTACCCGAGAATGAAGGTTGTTTGTTTTAATAAAACTCAATTAAAATAAAATAAAGTCATATGACATGGAGCCTAGCCTGGAGTTTTATCTGGCTGCACAAGAAGTGCTGGCCCGAGCTCTAAGCACTACAGAACTACTGGCCGATAACTACCATGCACCTCAGACAAAAGGCACGCTAACTCTGTTTTCTTCAAACACACAGTCACATTCATACACAACACACACAGCCTTGTCACTCACTATAGCTTGAAAAACACAACTATTCAGATTCAATCTTTAGGCAAAAGCTGAAACAGTTAGAAGCTGTCTGCAACCAAGCTCCATTTGGAAAGGAGCAGGAGAAGAACATCAGTGCAGATGGATTATGGCAGTTCTGACATCGGATGAGGTGCCACGCTTCAAGCTGACCGTCATCCTCCATTGTCCCATCTTATGATGCATTCATGCTTTCTACTTTCCACTAATTTCTGATGGCATCCAAATCTGTCTACGTTTCTTCAGGTCAATGTTTCTGAAAAATTCTTGAAGCTGCAGCGATGGAGAGCAATGTCGCTAAAGAAAAAAATCTTTGTTCTGTCAAAATGTACAAGCATGCATCACAGCTTTTCCAAATGGAAAAATGAGATGTCTGATGGAATTCTTTCTTTTAAATCTTCCATTTTCTCCTACTGCTACTCTTTAAATGTCTGGTTCACTGGAAGGCTTACAGCACACAGAAACTCGCAGAAAAGCAGGAAATAATCTGGAGGAAGAAAGTGCTCTTTTGTCTCCTCAGTGGCTTTGTGTATGACCACAGAGTGGAGCAGCTGAGCGACCAGCAGCAGAGGGCTGAAGCTACACTGAGCTGGGTGAATATGTGTGACGCAGAGAAAGGCTGGCTGTTCCTAAAACACATGAATAAATTTCCCTGAATAAATACAGTCCACACAAAAACAAGAGAGTTCTACACACTGAGTTTGTGCTGATATTAAGGCAGTGTAATGAAGCATGTATGACAGGCTAATTGATGAGATTTGTGTGGAGTAGAGACCCTGTTTGGCCTCACCTGAAGTCTAACACATCAAGTTCTTAATGCTTTTCAGTTTTGATCATGACCTGTGCCCTTTGCTGCATGTCATCCTGGTCTCTCTCTCTTCTTGGTCTTTCGATATTGTCTAAATACAACCCTATTTGCTTTTGTCTTATAAGTGTAGTGTTTCCCCACACAGACTTTACTTGGGCGTGCTGCCCAGGTACGTTAAAAAAGACCTGGACACGGTGGCTGTTTTACACCGACCAGGTAAAGCAACAGTGAACACAGTAGTACAGATGTCATTTGGTACCATGTTGATTTCATCATTCACGTTGTTTCGAACACCTGCTGCCGTGAATACATAAGGGGTGGAAAATATTGGGGAAAAAAGAGAGTCTTTTCGGCGGCTTTATGAAACATACTGCTTGACGGAGAAAGTAAGCACAGCAGACACATAGCTATAGGGAGAGAATGACAGAGGCAGGTGGGGCAAGCTGGTGTGTTTACAGTAAGAAACTTGAGGTGTGGGTGTGTGTGAGTGTGGGCAAAAATTTCTGTGGGAATTAATTATTCCCACTTTGAACAGAGATGATGGCAACTGGACATGTACTGTAAGCAGCTTTCAGTTACAGATACCATCTTTGTTTGACAGACCATTTCTGCCTCTATCCCAGCCATCCTCACTTCCTGTCTTTCTTAAATCCTGTCTGGATTTTTTTTTTTTTTACTGCTCTGCCCCCTCAGATTATGTTTCTATTACTCTTTCTTTTTCAGAATAATTTCTTCCCTACCATTTATCAAACTGTACATTTTACAACCAATAAAGCACTTACAGCAACAGGCTAACAGATATCTCCAACACACACACACACACACACACACACACACACACAATTTATAGTTCATCAAGCAACAAGGGGCCATAAAGTCATGCTTAATGTTTAGCGTGTAGGGAGAGGCTACTGAAGATTTAACTGAAAACACAACGTCAAAGCTGTTTCCTAAACAAGTGAATTGGACTGAATTATATCTTCATTGCTCCTTTGGGTGAAATTTGCTCTGCAGAAAGAGTTTAAAGTAAAAACACATGATCAGAACAATAAAAACAAATGAACAAACAAATCCTAAGAATGCCTGAACTTCATCCCCAAATTTAATATCAGCTCTGCACAATGCGTGTGCTGACTGCCAGCGTTTATGTCAGATTTAAACTGAGCCGTTTTATCATCTGTATCAGACATCCTTTATTTTTCCCTCCTTTGAGCAGACGGAGAAATTTAAAGTATGTGATTCACCTGAAGCTACAGCAAGGTCAGCAGGTAAAGACTTCTGGCATTGCAACACCACTGAAACTTGTTCTCTCGTAAAGTTGATCATACACTGTATAATGACATATGGGAGTCTGACACAAGTCAAAACTGTTTCCTTCTATTCACACACGGGCACACATACAAAAAAACACACACAAGAGGACGCCGAACAACTCTATTGTCTGAGTCTATGCATTCCAGGCAACTCCAACTAGAAAAACTATACTGGAACGCCACTTGAAGTCGGATTTCCTACTTGTGAACTTGGAGAAAAAATATATACCCCGACTTCACGAGTAGCAGCTGAACAATGGCAGCTCTCATAAAAGCACAAAAACAACATTAACTAAAATGCAACAGCACGTATATTTCCATTTATTAAAAAACGAGTAATTTATTGATTTATTGCTTGTTTTTAATAAAATGCCCATCCTTTTAATTTAGTGCACTGTTGAAGGGTTAACTCTGCACATACTTGTGCACCACCATGCAACTGAAACGCTTTGAGGTCGGAAATCATAGATTTCAATTTGGAAATTTCCCAGTTCCAACCGGTCTAGAACGCCGTGTATCTCTGCAACTCTTTGAACATCAGTTATTATTTTTCCAGCAGCTTTCTGTTCACAACAGTAGCAACAAAAATAACATTGTAGCTGCAAGCGGCGATACGCGGGTTCATACCTTTTTTCACAATATCGCCATCAAAAACATTTCACACACATGCTTCAATATTGTTATGAAACATCATCTGCAAGTTTTGTAACGATTGGACAAGCATTTTCTGAGCTATAGTTTGATTTGTTTCATTCCACATCCAATTATTATCTATTTATAGCGCCTCCTAGTGGTCAATTTGAATGAGACTTTCAGGGTATGTGTGAGGTGCTTATGTAGACATATCCTGGAAGTTCTGTGTTGATTGGACAAACATGCATTTTGTAGCCTCTTTTGCGTTTTAACCCCTGCAGTTTGCATTTATAGCGCCCCCTAGTAGTCGATTTGAATGAAACTATCAGGGTATGTTTCTGGTACTCATGTGGACATATTGTGTGAGTTTTGTGATGATTGGACCAACGGTTGTGGATCTTTGTCTATTTATGTCCTGCACCACGCCAATATCTTGAAAACGAAAGGACCTATCACCAAGCTTTATACAACTTTATATATGTTAAGTCCAATGATGATCCAGAGAAAATTTGGTGGCAATCGGAGCTACGGTGTAGAAGGAGATGTAAAAAAAATGTGTTTGTATTATGGCAAGCAGCCATTAAAATCCTGTTTTAATGTGTTATGTGTCTGTCTGTGTCAGACTTCCTGCCAGGTTCGATCTGCTCTGTGCTGCTTGACGCGGCTAGCGGCAAAACTAGACCTGCTACCGATTCTCTTCGGAGCGGAGCCGCTTCTGCGACGCTTCTGCTAAATGTTGAGAACCCCTGTATTAGACTATATAATAATTTAATTGAAATATACACCATGTATATACTAGTATTATTAACCATACTATTTCATTAAATGGTTTTTAAATATAGATGCCAGTAAAACTACAATACAATACTCTCTTTTGCTACTATGTTTCTAACATGTCAACAAACAGCATGGCTCCACAAAACAGAGAGAGAGAGAGAGAGAGAGAGAGAGAGTGTTCATTTACACTCCCGGCTCCGTACCTTTCATACAGCGCAGCCAGCCGCCATATTGGCATAATAATCACAGATGATAAAGCAGCATGAAAGCGGCTACATGACAACAACCGCAATCTATAGCCTGGTATCAACCGATCCAGCACAACGGTTTGTCCCATACACGGAGCAGCAGCATGATAAAAAATGCTTCACTCACCAAAGCAGGCTCACTTCAGGAGGAAGGCAGAATGGCGGCTTTTCCTCTGGGCAAACTTCTGGAGGACTGAATTTTCAGAGAGACTCTTGCAGCACGCATTGCTGCTTAACAATTTACACAGAGTTTAATAAACGTTACGATCCGACAGTCACTGAGCTCGTAGCTGTTTCCTCCACCTGTTTGTTGGGCAGCGATTTTTAACCCTTTTAAGTAAGCTCAGTTTCACAGCATCGTCCAGATAACTCCCACTGGTGTCATGTTTTGCAGTCCTTTCAGAAAGATGAAGATGAAGACAGGCACAGGATGGTCTCCCTCAAAGCCAGAGGTGCTTATCAGGCAACAACTAAGTTCCCACGGGACTTCAGCGTAGACTACAGCTAGCCGTCTAAAACACTAGGTGAATTTAAACAATGGCTAAGTTGCTAAACGCATCTTGTTGTCATGTAAGGGGTCTGTTCATGTTTGACAGACTTTTTAATTGCATTTTATGTCTGTTAAGAGACACAAAGACACTCTTTATGCTTATGCCCCCATAACTGCCGTTTTAGCTAAGTGGAAGCTGTGGGCATTAGCTGCAGCAGCTCCATGTTGCAAGCACCAATCCGGTTCAGTTTTTTTTTCTATAAACAGTACTCACAAAGGTATAAAGATTACGATTAACTTAAAAATTGCCCGGAGTTCTCCTTTAAAGTGACAGAGCCTAATATGACAACACCTATATGCTGCTAAAGGTGCTTTCAGACCAAAAGCGAGTGTTCGGGGCGGTGAGTTTACATACAAAGTCAATGCAAAGACGCATAGAGCCGCGATTTCCTGTCGGGCGTCGACGCGAAGGGGGTGGGGCGAATGCGGCATTGGAGAATTTAACTCCAATACAGAAGTTAAATAATATCAGCGCTTTATTTGCCAGGTATGTGTGGTGATACAAGGAATTTGACTCTGGTTTATACATTGCTCACCATGCACTTACTTACACAATAATACAATAATAAAATCAAACACAGGCTACAGTATAGAGAACACATATTTACACACTATAAACAACATCAATATAGACAGGCTGAGACAATAGTGCAATGAGCAGAGTGCAAAGGATGCAGGAGTAAATTATTATTACCATTATTATGTACATGTTGGAGGTGGATGTGATATACAGGTACACATACATAAATACATCTACACAGTGCGATGGAGCAAAGGATGCTGGAATGAATAAGTATTATGTACAGGTGTTATGTACTTGCGGTAGGTGGGTTTGGTAAACAGTATATACAATATGATAATATAACAGTATGAACAGTGTGACCAGCACTGAGATAGAGAATGATGAATAAATAATAATTGGGAACCAGTAAACAGGTGGCTGATTAGAGACAGAGGGGGCAGAGTGGGGGGGGGCTCCTCCTGAAGTCCACATTCATCTCTACAGTTTTGAGCATGTTAAGCTCCAGGTTGTTCTGACCGCACCAGAGAGCCAGCTGATCAACCTCCCGTCTGTCGGCCGGCTCATCACGGTCCCGGATGAGGCTGATGACCGTTTTGTCGTCAACGAAATTCAGGAGTATGACAGATGGGTATCCTGACGTGCAGTCGTTGGTGTAGAGGGAGAAGAGCAGTGGGGAGAGCACAAACCCTGGGGGGTGTCAGTGCTAATAATCTGGGTGTTGGATGTGATGTTCCCCAGCCGCACCTGCTGACTGCTGTCAGTCAGGAAGTTTTTGATCCACTGACAGGCGGAGGCTGGCATAGTGAACTAGCTGAGTTTGGTGCTGAGGATGTCCGGGATGATGCTGTTGAACGTCGAGCAGAGGTTCACGAACAGGATCCTTGCATATGTCCCTGGAGAGTCGAGGTGTTGCAGGATGTAATGCAGTCCCAAGTTGACTGCATCATCCACTGACCTGTTAGCCCTGTAGGCAAACTGCAGGGGGTGATGATCGGCCCTGCGGTTGCTGATTTATGTTCATTTATGTCCAGAGCCACGCCAATTTCAAAGTTCATTGGTCCATATTTTGAAAAGTAATTGAGATATCGACATGCTTTATACAACTGTTAATAAGTTTGATCCAATGATGATTCACTGAAAATTTGGTGGCAATCGGAGCTCGGTCTAGGAGGACATGTCAAAAAAGGAAAAATTTTATAGGCGGACCTTAATGGTCCCAGAGGCTTTTTTGTAGAGCACATTGAGCTGCACCTGTGTGAGAAATTTCAAGTCAATCGGACTTATAGTGTAAGGGGCGTGGCCTTTCAAAATTTGCATTTTTAAGCTTTAATTATAGTGCCACCATGTGGCCAATTTTGTTCATATTTCTATTGAAACTGATGCACACCATTTCCAGTTAGTTTGATTTTTCTACCTCATTCCAGCTCACGGGAATTCGAGGCGGCGTGGCAGACAAATAAAAACTAAAACACACAAAAACCGCTACGCGGTATGGACCCTAATAAGTGAGCATGTGATTCACACCTACAGGAAATGACCCCAAAACACAAGTGATTATGGGCAGCAGAAGATCGATGCTAACTGGTGGTTAACAGCAGGTGCTCATGCTAGGAAAGTCCAGCAGACATAAAATGAATCATCAAATTTGTCTCATCTTGTTCGTTGTTAAAATGTCTTGATAACCTGGCAGGATGACCAGGTTGTCAAGTAAACATTCCCAGGATCGTTTGGACTGTTTGTGGGTGTGATCACACCCTTACTCATCACCACACACAGTATTTATCCACTTATCTCCCCTGTGTTGTTGGTGACATCAGCTGGAAAATATGCAGACGAGCATTTCTAAAGGTAACATTGAGGGAGAGAGTCTGCTCACAGAACGATGGAAGACTGTGATAGTGTAAGTCCTCAAAGCCCCGCCTGAAGCCTGGCAAGAGATCTGATGCAAAGTTCAATCACAATGTTTCAACACACTGAAATTAAGTTAGACAGTGTTTTTTCTTCTCACTATTGTCTTTAAGTGGTATCTCTCTGACAGTCGACTGAGAATTCAGTGAGATCAACTATAAGTAATTTGCTCTTGACAAGGTGTTGTACATCTTCCTGCTTTGCTTCCTTATCAACTGTTTCTTATGTTTCATATTTCTTAATTGTTTATTGCCAACACATGAACGCGTACAACCCATTTCTTGGCATTCTGCCTACTAGATATTTTGCATTTGTTGTGTAAAATTTTAGCAAGAATCAAAACACTTACATAGTGTTTTGATTCTTGCTAAAATCTTCAATTCAAAGAATCAAAACACTATGTAAATGGCTCTAAATGAGAATTTGGGAAGTACAATTGATTTATATCACTACAGTCAAACACAGCAATGTCATTTACTGATTTGAGGCCAGTGCGAGGAATAAAAAAAAATCATATGCTCTCATCAAACTGTGAACATGCCCATTGCACATTTCTGTTATTATACTAAAACAAATACTGTATGATTACAGCCAGCAAAACATTTTATTCCACAAATTAGCTTGAATAATGCTTAGGTGAGATGTATGTATCTGATAGGAACATAGAGTGGTGAGGGATCCAAGGGATTTTTTGTAAGTTTTTATGTACTTTCAAGTTGCTATAATGATTTTTTTATATCACTAATGGATCTCATATAAAACAAGTCACCTGCAAATGCCCCTATAAAATAGATATTTACAAACCAGAAAAATGTTCCCCTTGTTCTGTTTTACATCTCTTTTACTAACGTTCTTGTTATAAATATTGTTCAGTAATCTTGTTTACATAAAGTGTGGTGTGGGTTGTGAGGGTGCTGCTGGTATATTATGTATTTGTCCACGGACAAAACACCATTACAAATGTTGAGGTACAAAAGTGTTACACCATCATGTAGTTGTACTGTTGAGCAAAGCAAGTTTGCAAAAATGTTCATTTTGAAAATATTTTTTTTTTATTATTTAGTTTATTTAGTAAAATATTAAGTTATTGTAATTTTTTGTATCTCTTCTCATGCTTTAAATGTATCTGTTGTTTTGCGGACTGCCATTTTGAAGCCTCGAGTTTGGCTGATATGGTGCTGCCATGTTGATTGGCAGCGGCACCAGACGTGATCATAATTGGACGAGACGGTGGAACTAATGTCTGTGTGTGGAGCTAGCTAGCTTGCTTAGCTAGGTGCATCTGTAATTCATGCTAACTGTCATTTTAAAAGGGCTGATAATTTTGTCTAGTGAACAACAGTCTTAAAACTAAATGTACTCACCAGGGAAAGTGAACAGCTAACTCATAATAGACTTTTTCAACAGCGCTGGTTAAATTTACACAGGGTACTAGTCGCCTGACTGACAAGTCGCCATGGTAACGACTTGTCAATAACAGATAATCCCGCCCTGAAGCATACTCTGCTTTATGGTCTATTTCCCTCTAAATGGGAACATAATTTGAACATCATGTTGCATTGAAGAAGACTTGAAACTAGTGATTGAGACTCAAAGTAGGGTAATTTTACCATTATTTCTAATGGAACTGGACTTAAGGGACTTCTGTGTTCGCCTCAGTTCTCTCATCGGAAGCTTCCTGCATTATTTTCCTTAATAACCAAGTACCATTTGTTACCTTTATATTGCAATCCCAATATTGTCCACAATAATCGTGATATGACTTTTCTCCAAATCGTGCATTATGTTGTTGTTTTTCTGTCCTACTATCTTTACTTTCTTTATCTTGTTGCTCAGGTAAACAAAAATCGACATTAAGAAAGGCAGAGAAGAAAAACCATTACAAACGAAAAAGATGGCAAGTGGCAGACTTAAAATGGACAGAGGAGAAAGGTGAAACATTTCATACCTATGTTCAACAAAAATAAAATAAGATCATCTGGGTAAGAAAAAGAGAGAGATGCAGAGAGAAGCAGCGAGAGGATTTTATGTTTCAGTTAAACAATACTAAATCATGCAAGTCTCATAATAAATCACAGACTGGAGTGTTTACACTCCTCCAGCCTGTCTGTCTAAACTCAGCGTCCATGGCTGATAAAACATGCTCCTTTTCACCAGTGACCTGCTTCTCTTTCACACCTTTACACCTGCAGAAAGCGTTCATGTTTTTTTTAATAATGCTGACATGGTATTTGGAGACAAGCAAGGATTCTCAGTGTGCTTAAGGATGAAGCCATGCATCCTCAGCCAAGATGGACAGATCTATTTTGGGAACTTATTTTCCAAAGATGAGAAGCAGCTTAGTCTTTGGTTTTGATTCTCTTTCTTGTTAGTGGTGTGAGCTACAATTGTTACTAGCATATTAAAGGGGCACTCCACTGATTTAGTATTGCATTTCCATTAAGTTGGGCAACCTGGAAGAGGCAGATTAAAAGAAAGAACAGTCAAAAACGAAGTAAAAAAAGGCTGAAATATCAAATAGTTGCTAGTCTGAGTCAAGTTCCATCCAAAAACTAGACCCTACATTTACCATAATGCAACTTGACAGAATCTCTTTGTTAGACTGTAAACTCACAGTCGAAGCTTTGCTGCGAAACGAGGATCATGCCGTTTTTGCGACATGGGGGTACTCAATGTATAATTTTATATAGAAATACCAGTTTTCTCCCAATAAGTTAATATACTGCCTTTTACAATATAAATTTCAATATATAATGCTGTAAATAAAATTGAGAAAAGACAAAAAGCTTTTAATAAATGCTTTTAAAGTGCGTGAATAAATCCAGAATTGTAACCCTAACCCTCAAGGTAGGGGGCATCAGTGCGCATGTGTAGGCGTAGTGTGTATGTGTGTGAATGTGCAGTGGCAGAAGAGAAACTTGTTGTAGAGATGGAGTCTTAACTTCACCTGTGTTGTGCGGAGTTGTCCGCATCTCGCGGGATGTCCAGACTCATTTTAAGACTCAGTTTAGCTGGAAATGTACAGTGTAAGTTACAGTGACTAATTAATAGAGACTACAGTTCTGCAGCTTGTCAAGTTTAAAGCAAGGTTACTGTGTGTTACCCCCCCCCGCAATCACAGCACACAAACACAGTAGTACATGATTCGACTATCAGTCAACTATAGGCGAGACTTGAAAATTCTGATTCGACTATCTAAATCCTTTGTCGGTGACAGATCTAAACTCCACACCTTTAAAACTCAGGCTTGTTAATTTGTTTTAGTTCTCAAGCACATCGTCACAGGTTTTGTATTCTTGGACTTGACAAAGCTCCTCCAGAGCCACAGATGACATTATATATCTGTTTTGACAGGCTGAGTAGTATTTCTCCTATTCCTCCTATATAACCCCAAAACCATTTACATTGTTTCTAATACGTTTCTGCTTTCACTATTTTAGTGTTTCAACAGCTATTTTACATTGAATTTTTGCACTCATAGCTCATTTGTCCTATAATGTAATGATTCCTTCTGCATAGACCTAATTTCCTTACATGGAGCTGAATGTTTTATTTTATCTTAACAATCAAAACACAGAAACATTGAAGACGGGGAAAAAGCATTGATTGAGCATAGCGGCAGTGCCTTTTGCCAAAGAGTCATCTTACTTGTCTTCCCCATGACCCATATTCCAGAGAGATTTCAAATTCTGTTGCTTTCAAATCACTAAACAGCTGTGCTTTGGCAGTGACTGCAGATAGCTGAATCACACTGATTATACACAGCTAATAGCAGTGGCTGATGGTTGGCTGTATTTAACATTCACCAGGACTTGTGATCTCCATGCAGAGCTGAAGATGAACTCAGGATGGATCACACTGAATCTGCTCAACTGTTACAGGAAGAGTTGGACATTCTGAGTTGTAGCTTGTTATTTTTCTCACTTGTCATGTACGGGGAACACATTTTCATCATAGCACTTTGGCTTCCCTAAGGTGTTTCATTAAATAGATATAACTTTAAATTTACCTGTACAGGTTTGCCTGTAAAAAGTAGCTAATTTGCCATCTGAATTTTTGTGTTTTGTGTTGACTGTATCAACCTCTTATATTTTACCTTTCATTCTTGTTTGACTCACTCCCATATTTTTTTTTGTTCAAACTCACACATTCAGCCCACACTGTTTTAGGTAATAATGTCAGCTGCTCTGAAGGAGGTAAGATGACAGCGCTGAGAGAATCACAGAGAAAGTACAGAGGACCTGAGAAGATGATCAGAGATTTCACTTGTAAAACTAAATTGTTTCAGTTAATTTGGTTACTGTTGTAGAAGAAGCAAATTATGCGCAGCATTTATAGTCCCATCTATAACCATCATTGTGCTCCTGCAATTTTTTGTCTAATGCTAAGGTTTTTGTCTTGAGTCTAGTTACTGTCTTAAAGGACAGCTGCATTACAAACTGTAACCTAGAGTTTCACCTTTTAAATTACAATATAGAATGCATAAGGCACCAACTTGATATGATCAAGACTGTTATCATAACTGACAGTTTATGTGTGTGAGTGTTTTTATTTTACACATTTTAAAGCCAAATAGTTCAGTTGAGTTCCTCAGGACCTTGCTCTACACGGCGAGCGTCTTGCCAAGACTCACTTTGAATCATCTTCGGAAAGACGCTGCTAAAGCACTTTGCAGACCGGGGCTGAGTGCCCCATGCTTTAGATGCAGCTGCGACAATGTGACACCTCTTTCCCCCCTCAAAAGTTTGTCCCCATTGTTTGTAATAATGCCTCTTTGTCACTCGTTGAACACAAGTGCAATGGCATCAAACATACCGAGCATGAAGCTCTGAGTGGAGCCGGGACATGGTCACACATGTGTTTGTACTACATATATGCGCTTGTTGGGAACGGAGGGATGGGCAGTTCTTACATTTCTGGTGGTTGTTTCTCAGTCTTTTACAGTATTTGTAAAAGTTCTGACGCTATATGCTGAAAATATTTAGCTTGACTGAATGAAAGCATGCACTTTCATTGCGTGCACAAGCAGTTTTGGACACTGTGTTACAGACTCCTCCTGGCTCTGATTGGTTGTTTTGACTTGGGAGCAGAGGATTCTTACAAATGGCATTAGGAGCAGTATTTTTTTGTACATAATCTGTCTCATGTACTACAGCCAGGATATACTGACAGTTTTAGTAGGCAACAGTGAACAAAGATTAAAATACTGTTGTACAGTATCTTCTGAATGGAGCAACACAAGGACAAAAGAGACAATAGTATTTACTCAACAACTTTAACCTGTTTCAGATGGTATAGATGTCTTTTCTTTTTTTTTTCTACTAGTGAGTACAACACAAGGTCTTTGTTATAACTAATCACACTGTGTATTATCCAGTGCTAGGGCTGTGAGTATCTACTGTGTGTGTGTGTGTGTGTGTGTGTGTATGTGTGTGTGTGTGTGTGTGTGTGAGAGAGAGTGTTTGCCTGTTTGTTGTTAGGACCACTCAAGGAAATGGCCCCAGGATTTTCATAGTAGAACAAGATCACATTCAATTTTTTGTTCCTTCCATGAACATATTTTGTTAGTAGAGCAGGAATGGACGGTAAAATACAAGCAAAAAACCCCCCACCATTTTCTATCGAAAAACTTGAAAATAATGTTCTTTTATCAATGAGAAGATGTCAGAAGTCAACAGGATTCATTTAAAGATTCAAGAATTCAAAGCTTCAAATTAAAATTGGCCTAAAACTGACTGGAGGAACTGGAGAGGAAGAGGATCTCTGTGTGTTATTTTTATGTTACCATTCTGGTGGCTTTGCATGTCTCCCAAATTTTTCTGAGGTTTTGTGTTGTTTGTCTTCCCTCTAGGCAGTGACTGAGTTAAAAACACAACAACTGCTACATTATTATCTTTTAAACAAAACTAAAAATTATGTAAAAAATATTGGTTGAAGCAAAATCACATTTTGATCCATTTAATACATAAATATGGCCAACACCAAGTAAAAATCCTCCACTGTCATTTTACTGGATGAATACCAAGAAACTATTGTTCTGTGTGTGCTTGTGTCCACACATAGAAGCACCCGCAAAAACGCATGTACCATGCACCCACAGACAGTGCCTAAATGCCTAGTCAAAATAATTCAAGAGGATTCCCCCCAGTAATTTCAGTTTCCAGTATCCTGCTTGCTGTAATCTGATTGTCTGAGTCTGTTTTCTGTCTGTGGCAGATTTTAAGAGAGGATATAAGATTGGAGTTAACACTGTTTGCCTTTCTGTTTCCTACACACAAAGACAGAAAGCCCAAAAAATGCACACAGACGCCTTGGAAACACACTGGAGCGGAAATTCAGTAGAAGGTCAGCTAGTTTCTTTTTTACAAACTACACACACATACATGCACTTGCATACACATTGCACCAAAGAACAACAAGACGAGATAATAATTGCTTAGTACAAATCACTCAGTACTAATTAACAGGCAAAAAAATCCAGAATGACGCAAATTAGAGTCAAAGAGTGTTTGCAAGTGTGCACTATGTGTGTACGTATGTATGTACCAAATGTGTGTGTTTTTTACACATACAGTATGTGGAGTTTCGTTTGTCACAAGCATAAGATTTTTAGACAGAACCATAGGCTCTCACATTCCTGTCCTTGTGCATATTTTGTATAAAGTTGTTTGTCATTTGTGTGTGTGTTAAATGTGTATACGATTGCCTCTTTTTCTCTGTGGCCGTGAAGTACTTAAAGTTAAAGTTAAACAGTGTAGACACTAGCAGGTCACCTACTCCATCATCCCCACTTGAAGGAGCTGAGAGCACAAACACAGATGTCAAGTAAATTAACATCAACAGAAACTCTGCTGTTGGACTATTATTCTGATATCAAACATTATCATTCAATTAAAGATTTCAACCTGTACAAACACACATTTGGAAAAATTCAATCTATCTCTCCAGAAGTCTACGGTTAGCATGGTGTTGACATGTTAAAAAAATACTACAAAGGTGCCATCTTGGATGCCGCAATGGGAGAAAAAACATGACAAAGTGCCCTCTAGGCTAACCCAGTGTGCAAGATAATGTGATGAACTGCCGTCTAGGGTGCCTTTCCAGTGGACAAATCATGATGAAGTGCCGTCTAGGGTGCCCTTTCAATGGAGAAAATCTGATAATGTGCCCTCTAGGCTCCTCTTCCAAAGGACAAACCATGATGAAGTGCCCTGTAGGGTGCCCTTCCAGTGGGCAAAATGTGATGAAGTACCCTCTAGGGTCCTCTTCTAGTGGACAAATCATGATAGTGCCCTCAGGGTGCCCTTTCAATGATGAAAACATGATGAAATGCCCTCTAGGGTGCCTTTCCAGTGGACAAATCACGATGAAGTGCCTCCTAGGGTGCCCTTTCAATGATGAAAACATGATAACCTGCCCTCTAGGGTGCCCTTTCAATTATGAAAACATGATAAAGTGCCCTCTAGGGTGCCCTTCCAGTGGACAAACCATGATGAAGTGCCCTCTCGGGTGCCCTTTCAATGATGAAAAAATGATAAAGTGCCCTCCAGGGTGCCCTTCCAGTGTACAAAATGTGACGAAGTGCCTTCTGCGTTGTCTTTTCAGTGAGGAATACTTGATGATGGTCCCTCCCGGTTGCCCTTCCAGTGTAGAAAAATTATCCAATGCACAAATGGGTGACCTTCCAGAAGAGAAAATACAGTGAAGGCAATACTTACAAAGGTAATAAAGTTTAAATAATGGGAAAAGATCTGACTATTTAGCCAATAACAACATTACTATTCAAGAAACAAGACTAAGAAAATATAGTATAGCTAGTGTGAGGCTATACTTGGTACAGGCTATACTAGAAGTGCTTTGGGCGAAATGCTGGAAAGGCTGGAAAGGCACTGGAAAGGCATCCCAGAGGGCACCGTCATGATTTGTCCAATGGGCGAAACCATGTAATATTTACTGTGTTCACTGTGTTAACTTAGCATGTTAGATGCTTGCATTTGCTAATTAGCACTAAACACAGCTTACACATTCAAAAAGGTTAATAGAAAGGTTATTTTTTGGTTGTCAAAAAAGAGGACAGTTGGGGCAGGAGGCTGTATTCATTATAATTTCATATAATAGTATCATAAATAACTTACCACTAGTACAATATTAATTACAATTACAGCAGTTTCATTGTGGTACGTTGATCTAAATCCTTGTGAAAGAAAAATGTTCTACATGATGGGTAATCTCTGATTTGTTAATGCAAAGTGCTAAGTTGTTCAAAATCATAACCATTCATGCAGAAGGAGTTAAACATTTCAACTCCCACTTTTCATCAGAAGGCTTGTTAAATTGGTTACCAAATAAAGAATCTAATTCAAAGTTGACAAACTTTATCATCTGACCAGCTCTCACTCTCAGTCTAATTGTAATGTTGCTGCTGCTGGTTTGTTATGTCTCCCTATTACATACGTTACAGTCTTTGTCACTCGTCTTCCACCTCCCAGCTTCTACTATTCCAATTAATTGTTACTGTTGTATGTACTTATGGATTAAAGGAAGTTCAAAAACGGTGTATATCTATGTACATAAAACATACTGCATGTGTGCCAAAATGTGGACCAACACCTGAATTTTATCTTCAAAATGTAGTTGCTAGTAGATCATACTTCCTGACTGGACATTATAGAAAGAAAAACCCAGTCACAGCTCATGAGCAGACTTCATGTCTAAGTAAGTACACACTATGCTAAAATTGACTGATTCGATTATGTTACACAAGTCTGAGTCCAGGACAGCTATCTTTTATCTTGTATGATGTTCTATCTCCAGAACACAGCTGATTTGACCATGAACATTTTTTTCTAGATATGGCACAGCATGTTCACATCACATCTATTATTTACACATTAGTGTATGACACGCTTAAATGAAAAATAATGACTTAATTCAAATAAAGTGATGGTTGCACTATTATATTTGTCTTGCTGCTGGAGTTGATGTACGACCAATCTATAATCTACAGGGGCAAAGGATGTCTGAAACTAAATTATTAATTATTAATATTAATTAATATATTAATTATTTTAAATGTCTTTAAAAAGGCAGTAATGTAATCTAACCTCTCATCTATTCAGCAGGAAAACACAGTAGGCTAAGTCACCTTGTCCTTGAAGTGTAAAAAGTACAGCGGTATAAGAAATATGCAACCAACATTTACAACATAACCTTTTGTAGGTTTTGTTCTTTAAAGTGGAGTACGGAGAGTGATGTGAGTTGAGTAAGTCTTTACTTGAGGAATCTCTAAAGTGAAGCCATGACTCCAACTAAAATATGTACATATATTTTAGGGTGTGGTGCATCCATGAGAATTATCACTTCAGATCTAAAATAAAATGTTTTCAAAATATGACTTTCCCAACAAAAAGTGAGGGTTAAGTGAGCCACATGGGGGTCAGGAACATTATAGTCATTTTGTCGTGCCAACACAAATGCCAGTACACAACCTTCCATTGCACTAAGATCGTGAAACATTTCAGCTAGATTTTTGATGTCTCCTAGTTGTTTCACATCAATGTATGGCTTTAATGTGATTCTGTTGATCTTCATGTCCATTGCCACCTGACATATAAAGTTCCCATTCTGTACCTCTCCCAATGCTCTGTCCAAACCCACAAGAGGAGTTAAAACCCTCTCTGTCTTCATAAATGGAAGACAGACAGGGATTTGTCATGTCATGACATGACAGTTTCTAGTCTAAAATTCATGTCACATCACATTGGTGATAAAATGTAAGAATGCAATATAGAATTACAGTATAATAGCTGGCTCAACTTCCCCAGGTCTTTTGGCTCAAATTACCCTATCCCTGTCATTTTAACAAATTTATGTCATCCACCAATTTAAAGGTAATGCTTTAAAGGTCATGCTAACAGTATAGCCTTCTATTGTGACATCCTAAAGCATTAACGCATGTGTGGGATGTTTTCCAACTTGTCTGTAATTGTTTAGACACGAGAATAATGACTCATGAACTTAAACGTGCTTATCACTTATTTCATGGACCTCTTTACGTCACAAGGTGATTATTATGGATGACTCTTCAAAAATGTGTTGTCACATGACCAATTTTGTCTATGGTTGTCGGTTTTGATGTCGGCTATAGTAGCAGAAGAGTTTGTTGAGTATTGGTGTCTGGCGATGGTGTGCTGGCTCTGGGACTGTCTCGTCCTTTACATTACTTGCTTTGTGATGGAATTGGATTTCTCCAGAATTGCTTACCCCACCCTTAAATCCTTGTGTAAGAAAAATGGCTCACATTGTGTTTTTTCTATAATGTGTTAATGCTGAGTACTAACTTGTCATTTATCACAACCAATCAGTTCAACATTTGAAAGTTTGCTGTAGCACATCAACATTTTATTAACGTCCTGCCCCATCCAGGCTGTGATTGGTCAATACGAAAAGTGACGAGCGCATTGCCCTTAGTTCCTTGTATTCCTGGTCTGTGGATACTTTCTTTTTTCTCTACTTTTAGTGTGTAATACAAACGATCAGCACCTGGTAGGGTGGACTTTTCTTTCAAAGCTCTATTGTGTCATCATCTGACTCTATTCGTGTTCTAGTTGTACCCTTCTGAAGCCAGGGTTTGTTTATTTTAGGTTTATGTTACTTAAAGTTCCCATGAAATGGACAGTGGAGTGCTATTTGCTTCAGCATATTTGCCTGTTTCCTGTTAAGAGCTAACCTACAGATGCAGACATACAGTTAGCATCAGTTACCAGTGTAGCAAAAAGTAATGCTATCTCTCCATCCTGAAGCTCGGTACTATACCTTTGAGCTTAATTGACCCTTTCTTAAGCCCCGCCCCCTTAGTTACCGACTGTCGGCTGCCACTGTCTACTACTGCACTCCCTGGAGAAGTATTGTCAAATTTGTTGGAAAAAGTGATCGCAGAAAGGAGCAGGCAGTTTTGCAGTTGCATTTGTATTCAGGTTGTCAAACTGACTCAAACTGACTCAAATGGATGTGAAAAAAATGAAAGATAGAAGCTAAACTGTACATTGCTAATTTGTACACTGTACCACGTTTGACCATATGTTAGAAAAATACAGTCAAAAAATGTTAGAAAATGACTCTTTTTACATTAGAGTCAATGGAGCACATCCATGAAAGTGTCAGACCTCAGTTAGAGCAAGTCCTATACTGCGCTGTGATTGGCCAGCTGTGTATTCGGGGCGTGTCTTAACGAAGGGTCAATTGGTCCTTGAAGCTGCGGTTCTGTTCAGGCTGTGTTCGCTGCTGAGCACAGTTTTGTTGCCCGTTTGCTTGTGTCCAACTCTGGCGTCCATTCCAGAGGCATTACCCGCCAGCACTCCCTGCAGGATCTGCCCCGTCCTTGACTAACGTTAGAGGTGTAAACACTAACACAGGCAGAGTCAGCTATTAGGTTAATACGTAGTTGACATGCCAGCCCACTGCACATACAGTACGTTAGGAACTAGATGCACATCCACCTCTCTTTTCAAGAAGACACAAACAAACCTCGTTTTCTGCAAGGGGCCTTAATTTCTTCTTTTATGGACTTCTAACAGAGAGGAAAGCTGGACAACACACAGACCCATTTACACCACCTTACTTGCTCATACATTTACTGTCCTTTACAACAGAATTAAGGTAGTCACTATTTGTCATCAGTCCATCAAAATTGCCATGCTGTCACTGTGAAAAAGGACGTGATCCGCTGTAGTTAATATATACCCTGTTTCCACTGGCCAACCATGCGAATTCCTGGATCTAGTTTAAAAAAGATTCATTTGACGTGAGTCTGTCAAGCATCAGCATAATTTGCTTCATTGTACTGAATAAAAAATTGTAATAGTAAATATTCAGAAACTGTTTACCTCAGTGCCATAGAAGTCCCGTTGACTGACGCAGCTGAGCATGCTCTGTGGGTATGTCTATAAGAGCAGCTCCCGTGCCGTGCATACCGCTCATCCCCACAGCAGAGAATCACCAAAAATGCCCTCCGAAATGCCCTGTTCAGAAAGGCGTAGAGGAAGGGGTTCAACCCTGAGTTAATGTACCCGAGCCACAGCCATGCTGTCCAAAGTTGCCAGGGCACTGTGTAATGGATGAAGGGGTCCACCACGTTAGTGATAAAGAATGGCGCCCAGCAAAGACAGAAACAACCCATTATAATCGCCAGTGTCTTTGCCGCCTTAGTTTCAACGCGCATGCGACTATTTGTTATGGGAGCCTGCTCTGAGGCCGAAGAGCCTGTTGTTGTCCTAAGGCGGTAGTGCTCCGATGGATCTGAAGAAGTGGAGGACCTCACAGTGATCACCGGAGCCGTCCCGGTGACAGGTGCAGAGCCAGCCCGCTGCAGTGTCTCAATCTGCCGTACGTGGGTCATGGCTGTGATGTAGATGCGCTGGTAGGCCAGGACCATGAGGGCTAACGGGACGTAGAAGGCCACTGCAGAGCAGATCAGGGCATATGGCCGGTTGACCAGAAATACACAGCTTGTGTCATTGGAGCCTCCTACCAAGGCTCGCCTTTCCTCAATCTGGAAAGGAGAAGAGAGAAAAATAACAAACATGCAGAAGAAGCAGTTCAGTCCGACAAACTGTTGGACTTGTCAGACTTTTAACATGACTGTAACTATTACAAGTGCTCTGGGAAGAGCATTTGAACATATCTTGGAAAAATACTTTAAAAAAAAGCTAGAAAACGACTCCTTTTGCATACGAGTCAATGGAGCGCTGCCATGAAAGTGTCAGACCTCAGTTAGAGCCATTGACTATATATAAAGGTTGGAGCGAGTCTCAAAGCGTACTGCACTGTGTTTGGCCAGCTGCGTAATTGGGGCGTGGCTTAGCGAAGGGTCACTTGATTTACACTCGTGACAAGTAGGAACTTCATAGGTATTAAAATAGATACCAGTCAGAACTGGACATAAAGCTTTTCAATACACCAATACATTTTACATCCCAGAGTCAGAGTCATGGCTGTTTGCGTTAGGTGGAGAGCTGGAACCAGAAGGCGATTATCCTAGCTTAGCAAAAAGACTGAAAGGAAGGGAAAATAGCTTGCCCAACTCAAAAAGTTCTAAAGTTCTTTTTACTTTTCTGTTATTAAACAAACAAGATGAAAGTAAATTAGTAAGCTTCAGAGGTAGCAGCTAACCTCTCATTTTGGAGAGGTTAGCTGCTAAACTAGGCTAAAGAAAGAGGCGCTAAATACTATTTTGTAATTTTCTTTTATACAAAAAAAAAGGTTTAGCCTGTTTAGCCAACTGTATGTTTGTCCTCAACTGAAAATATGAGGTCAGAGTAAATTAAAAATCAGGTGGAAAACAGCCCCAAGCTGAAAAGTAGTATTGGTCATTTTGTGTGAGAGGGCAGTAAATCCTAACCTACAAGCATCTAAAAGGTATCTTTCATACACTACACATATTAAGTATGTCTAGTTTTAAGGCTAAGTGAGAGCAAAGACTTTCAAATCCCAACTCCACAAGGAGTGTAGAGGCTCCTTCTTTCGTTTGTGAAAATAGAACGGAAACAGTTCAGACCAAGCAGGCAGGCTGTACATTATTATTTTACTTGTGTCACAGTCATTGAATCAGTTCTTGTGGCTTTGTGACAACTGGAGAAGAAGTTTTGGTTTCAAACAATTCCCTTTTTGGGCAGAACAGGAAGTTTAAGTGATCAAAGAGAGAAATGTACACACAACATGTAAAATTACAAACCCAAACATAAACTAAAACCTGGCCTGAATGTGCAGACATAAGTCATTTCAAGTCCTATGCAATTAAGTCTGTGACATATGACTTCAAGATACCCAGCCAGCTTTTAAAAAGAGAAGACTGTTTTTTGGATGCCGCCTGACTGAAAGACAGAGAAAAGAGCTGTGTATTTCATTAACTCTGGCTGAATAAATTCATCTATCCCCGCCTGCCTCTGAGAGTCCTGCAGCTCATTTCAAGGCAGCTCTGAAATAACCTCACGCTAAAACATATCCAAACCAGCAGAAAATGCTTGCTGAAGTGCTGTCTTTGCTTGCAGCAAGAGAGCCTCCACAGGGACTGGAATTGTTTTGTGATCACTGCATTACCTTGTCATTGTTCAAGGGATTGGAAATGTTATTAGAAACAGAGAATATTAGGTTGGAAAGCTTCATGCTGCATTTGCCCTAAGAGAAAGTACATTTCTCTCTTTAGGCAATTGAGGAAGGTATATAAAGTCTTCAGTGTCATACTTTGTTTAAATATACAGTACATTTTGTTGATGCAGGTAATAATGTAACAAGCAGTTGTTTCTGAGCTCATTACTGTGTCCCCTCGCGCCTCCTTCTTGATTTTTTAATCTCAGCTACTGAGGACTTACAATGTCCTCGATGCCGATGGCGTTCCAGCTTTGCATAATGGGTAGGAAGGAGATGAATGTGGGGATGACCCAGCAGCCGCTGAGCATCACTGCCACTCGGACAGGGGTCATCTTGTGTCTGTAGACCAGCGGCTGGCAGCAGATAGCGTAATACCTGAAATAATACACACCCATACTGTATTCTACAGTGTACAGTTTTTGAAGTGACAAACTATAAACACAAAAGCAAACATCAACCCTGTTCAAATTTGAAAGGGCAAACTAATCTTACAAATTTAGCCTTCAAATTGCATTTTTCATTTTCTTTTGTCATCTGTAAAATCTTAGACATTGAATTATTTGGCTGACCCACCCAAATAAATGCCCCCAACCAAAATAAAATTTATTACACTTTTGTATTATTTCTTCCTTCAAAGTTAGGCTTGGAAACAAAGTAAAATGTATTGTTTCTTATCATGAATTTTTCATCATTTTTATATTTATTTTATTTGACTTATTATTTGACTTATTTGGTGGAGTCTCTCTTTGAAGTGCCTCTCCTTTCATCAGTGTTTTGCACAGGTTTGTGTTCTTTTGCTATTTCTTGGATTTGTGTATCAAATGACAGCGTTTCACACAAACCTGTCCAATGCAATGCAGCACAGGTGCAGAATGGAGGCTGTTGTCAACAGGACATCCAGTGAAGTTCTGACCAGGCAGAAGATCTCTCCATACTGCCACTGGCCAGTGGTCAGCTCAATCGCAGCAAAGGGCATCACCACCAGTGCAACCAGCAAGTCAGCAAACGCCAGCGACACAATGAAGTAGTTAGTCTTCTTCTTTCTTAATAGGAGAGGAGACAACAAGTTGACATCAAAAATTATCCCCAAAAGTCACAAGTAAAAGTTAATGGTGTACTTGTATTTTATTTTTGTATGTTGTAAAAAAACAAACTATTTTCTAGTACCACACATGTGCAGCACTATGACAGGCCTTTTTGCATAAGATAGGTATTCCATGGCAGTGAACATGTAGTCTCCGCTATTGTTTGGGGCTGTGTTGGGAGTGACAAGGAAATATTATAGACAGCTCTTCAGTGGTAAATTAGGGTCGCTTTTTTATCACTCCCAAATGAAAGTCTAAATAAGCTGGCACTCAGCTATGCCGCTGGAGGTAATGTGGAGAAATCATGGTCGATCACGCTCATGTTTTCTGGTCTTGTCCCTCTATTCAGACTTTCTGGAAGGAAGCAGCAACAATCATCTCAAAAAACCCGGGTTTTAGTATGAGTACAACATTTAAATCCCTCAATCTTGGGTATATCCCTGATGGGCTAAGTAAAGAGGATACTTACCTCCTGAAGATTTTGCTGGTAGCGAGTAAAAAGGCCAATACAAAACACTGGCTTCAGAAACACTGTCCCACTGCTGCCTTCTTTGTTAGTACTGTTAAATATCTACATCTTCCAGAACAGACAACCTACTCCATATGACTCCAAAGGAATTGGGTAAAGGAGGGTGTGAAAAATTGTGTTTATTTAGATAGACCCTTCTCATTTCTTTGGGAGTCAGAATGGACGACTGCTACTGTTTCCAGCATTGAAAATAAACAACAGGCTCACCGTAGATGTCTGTCCTTGCAGAGTGCCACCATGACCAGTAGGTTTCCAAACACTGTCATGATGATAATGATGGAGAGAAAGATGGTGAGAACAACTGTCTCCAGCGAGCTCAGGAATTCCGGCTGTTGCTGTTGTTCCTGTTGTTGTCGTTGTGCTTTTGTTACGTCATCCAACAAACTGCGTGAGTGGAAAGCACAAATTCATCAGTTAGTATTTTGAAACTGCTCATATATCAGTTTATTGGGGTTTGATAATATTGCTAATAAATAGTAAAGATAGAGAGGAAACAAGGTAGAGAGGTAAGAGGGAATGACATGCCAAGGGTGTTGCAATTGCATTGTTACACATGCAGCAGATTGAGACATCAACTTCATACTGAACATGAACATGGATTTGGCACAAAAAACCCTAATGGTGTCATTTGAAGTCAGTTTCTTTAATTCATTACAAAGCTACACTTAGTAAGCAATTAGTGCTTTAAATGAAAAAAGAATACTTACAAACTGAATTGTATGTTTAAACTGAGATTAAAAAGAAAGCAAAAATACTGAAATTAACCAGTTTTAAAAAAAGCAATATTTAACAAAACTGGTATATTATATGTTTTCATGTACACTGGTTAATAATTTAGGTTTTAATGTAATGTAAGAGTTTGAATTTATGTCTTACTGTCGAGGTGATGCTGTGGCCATCACTGGTGTGCAATCTGCATCGAGGTCAGCAGAGGATAGTCCTCATCAACCCATGCTCTGGCCCTGTTGACATACACACACACACACACACACACACACACACTCTCATGATGTAATTGTGCTGGCTCTTGAAATAAGGCTGCATTTTTCCGAAAATAGTAGCCAGCTTGCGTGTACAAACAGACTGGATTTCTTCTTGTTTGTCCGTCTTGCGGCAGCAATACGGTGCCAAAAATGTGATATTTGTACCTCAAATAAGTAACTGGATCACAGCTTGAAAGCGTGGAATATTTATAAGACAAACAAGCTGCAACAGACAGATTCCAGATTCCATCAGCATGTTTGTTTGCCTTTGTAATGCAATAGTAAAACCATGCTTTAGTGAAGTACCACAAGTGAAACTCTCCTTTTTTATTACCCTGTCAAAGGAGGTCAAAGGTCAGATATCAGCTCTTGAACAGCACCTCCGAGGCTGGCAAAGATTCAGCAGATCTGGTTCTCGCTGTCTAACCCTGCAGCCCTTATTTAACCTGGCAAATCAGGTAAATGTATTAATTTTACCAACAACAGCCTGAGGTAACGAGAGGACAATTAGTTTACAAACAGGTGAGGGAGGTTAAAGCATTAATTCTGGGTCATTGTCCACCTGGACCCTGTTTAACTTCCTTTCTTTCTGTCAAATTAATAATTTCTGATACAGATCAGTATATAGCTTCTTATGTTTTTACTTGGCTAGCGGTGGATAGGTGCCTGCTCAAAATAAAACTACAGATCAACTTACAGAAATGAAGAGGGAAACCCCCAATATCTGTTTTAAAATGAAACAAACAATTTCTGTGCCACGTTCCACGGTAATACATCTGGCAGTTGTATCTTTGTGTAAATTTTAGTCAGGACTAACCAGCACACATACTAACCTACAGACTAACACTGCCATCCATGTATGTGATAATAAAAATAAAATATATACTGACAAGTACACACTCTTTCTTTCTATATTTACATTAACTAAGAGGACTATGTCAAAATTGACCAGTGTGACAGGAAATGACAAATGGCTCACGCTTGGAGTCATTTTACAGTATCTGTACTTGAGGAACAGCAGAAAGCCTTTCTTCGGTACAGTTGTGGATACCTTATCAGCTTTAAAGCACCCATTAGAACATCTGCTGGGTCTCTGCCTTTTTATGATGACTGTCTGGTCTTATCGCACTAGAGGGTCAATATCATTACACTGTGACAGCCGGTGATCCTGTCAACAACACCTACTTCCTTCAGACAGATCATCATTTACAGTTTGTCACATGTATCATGTAGTCCAGTAATTCTCAGTTCTCTGCCTTGTTGTCGGTGCAGTTTATGCAGTTTAAGGGTTTTATTGGAAGTTTAACTTATCACTTTACTTCATCTTGACACTGTTTTAATTCTGTTCATGTTCCTATATGCAAGCATACATCATTTACTAGATTGTACCTTGGCGTAAAATCATTTCACTTGTCTCAATTCAGAACTAAGACAGTTATAGTAGGGGTCCGTGAGACTGATCTTGATTTGCTTGCTGGTCCCCAGAGACAAGAAGCCCTGATCAAGTCAATGGCTTTTCCAGTTCTGAACTGTCCAGTCTTTGTGTTTCAGACACGCACATAGCATTCACTGGGTTGTGAAAATATATGGTGCTTGAAATTGAAACCAAAACAGAGGTGACAAGAAAAGTTCAGGATGATTTCTATCAATGGCTCCACTTCCTTGAGTAGAGCAGAGAGATAACACAAACCAGATAGATTCCACCAAAGCTTCGTTGTACTTGGCTGAAGATCATACATACCATCTGTGCTAACAACGGCCAGTAAGACACAATGTTCTTTCTCTAAACACATGAGCACCATGGGCAGATCAACTCCCCACTATCATCTTTGGTGGTCAAATACCCATACAGATGTTTTATGATCTCCTAATCAAGTGATTCCCAACCAGGTACATGGAAAGATTGTGGAATAGTTCAAACTAATTATGCTATGAAATACTTGTATTTAGGAGACAAAAATAAACACTGGATTACAAATTGGTGTGACGATGATACTTTTATATACCGTATTTATTGCCATAATAACCAGGAAACTACCAACCTGAATTCCACATGTTGAGGTTAAAAGTTTGTGAAAACTAGCTATTCAATTCAATTCAGTTTTATTTGTATAGCACCAATATACAACAACAGTTATCTCATAGCGCTTTTCATTTTAGAGCAGGTCTAGACCGTCTTTTTTGTGCTATTATATACAGAGACTCAACAGTTCCCATCATGAGCAAGCACTTGGTATCACAGGCAAGGAAAAACTTCCTTTTAAAAGGCAGAAAGCTCGAGCAGAACCATGGCTCAGGGAAACAGAGAAACAGAGAAACATTTTGTAACAACCGTAGGACATGTTATCTGATAACATATAAAGGCAAGTGCAAGAATCTATACCTGTTTGCGTAGACCATAGGGGAAAAATCCTGCATCATAGAGAGGGCGAGACACAATTAATTGTACAAATGGGGATAATTGTGCACAATTTGTCTACTTTAAAGGGGTAGTATGTAGTTTTTCAATGAACTTATCAGTAAATCACTTTTTTATGTGCTATTTGTCAATGGGCTGTTACCTCACATAGAAATTAATCACACGCTGGTTTTCTCTGCTGCTTGGAACAGCCACTACTCTGCTTCATTGAAGCACAACTGCAAAACTACATATAGCCCCTAAAAGGCATTCATGGTGTTATGGTGGTGCTTGATGATACATGTGAAAGGTGACTGAGGTAGTATTTGTGAACGGAGAAACTACAGTTGGGTGATATGGCGTCATATACTGTGCGACAGCAGAGATGTATCCACTGGTAGAGATATGCCAATACTGCTTTAACCGCAGCAGCTATTCTTTAGTGTCTTTATCAGGCGATGTAGCAAATCAGAGCTAGATTCTTGTGTAATCTTGTGATATTGCAAATCCGGCTCCCTCACAAGATAATGTGACTTGGACAGCAGGACTGCTTACCACGTACTCACATGGCATGAGAGCAACAGTTGGTGGCAGTAATGCATCTTTAAGCTGTTTTGTCAACCACCTTAAGAGAAGAGAGTGACAAGAAAACATGGAGGAGAAGAAGAGAAATTGTAAATACACAGCAGGAGGAAAAGAAAATAATCAAATGTGATGGTACGGTTATTTAAAACTATTCTATATACTGTGATATATGACTGATCACACTTACTTTCACACCTCCACTTGGCCAATAAACAAATGCTAAAGGACCTAACAAGCATCTAATTTGAATCTCTTTGAGGCCTTTAGAGGCCCCTGACCCCTTGGGCACTCAGTCTGTACCCACATCCATGATTAGGACACAAAAACACTAATTATACACACAGTAAATATAATTAAATGTCAAGTTGCTGGAGGAATAATTCAGATCAACAATGGCGCACAGATTGGATGGTGTTCTAGTTTGCATTCTTATTACAAAACCCAGTTTTCAACAAAACACTGACAAATGACTGATTACTTTTTGCATCTCAAATGGTCCGTAGGACACTGTAATAAGCATCATCCTATTGCTCTTTCTCTCACACAGAAATCATTACTGGACAACAAAACTAACACTACCCACTATAGTACCCGTTGCTCTCTCAGTTACTTGCACATTGGAATCTAAGGAATCTGAATTGCAACGATAGGAAAAAAGAAGAGAGAAAGAGAGAGTAAGAAGGGAGAGGAGCTGTATTTCTGACATATTTCTGCTGTTCTCCTGTGTGAAGTGCGTCCAAGGAGGCGTGTTTTCACAGCTCACCGTGTCCATTTCACATCTGACTGACATGGAGTTCAACGGAACAGAATGAACTCTGGAGAGCAGGGCCCAGGAAGAGACTAAGTTGCTTTTTGTCTTTTTTTTATGTCCGTATAGCCCACAGTTATAATTATTGTTTTATCATTATCTTTATTGACTATGATCAAAGCTCTAGAATATATACTAAAACTAAAGTGTGCATCATGTCATTGAAACTGATTGAATAGTATCACTGTAAATGAGAAACAAGACTAAGAGTCTATAGCCCTGCTAGCAGCTCTGTGAGACTACTTGGCACAATGCTAACATTAGCAGATGTTTAATATGATCATCATCTTAGCTTTGCATGCAAACATTTATTCATTAGCATGAAACACAAAGTACAGCTAAGGCTGATGGGAATGTCAGTTTTATAGATATTTGGTCATAAAACACAGTACCGGACAAAAATAATTATTTTTGAAATGATGATGGCGCTAGATTGAAAGCCAGGGGATCAGCAAAGTTATTACAATTCATTCTGTGGGTAACAGCTTCATGGCAATCCATCCAATAGTTGTTGAGACATTTTACCTAAAACCACAACTTTTTGGGAATCACCAAAGTCAGTGGGGTTCAGTACAGTACAGTTCTGTACAAAAGGATGTCCATCAAATTGGTGTTGAGATATTTCACTGGATAAAACTTTGACCTGCTGGTGGTGCTAGATGAAAAGTCAGGGGATCACCAGAATCATTAGGACATCATTTTTTTTGTAATCCATCCAGAAGTTGTTGAGACATTTCAATCTGGAACAAAGCGGTGGACTAATGAAACTGACAGACCTACATTGGCATCCCTAATGCCAATGTACTAGTTTGGCTAAAAAACAGACAGGCAGACATATTGATTAAGTTTGTCATACTGCTGCTCTGGAAGAGGAAATCGTCTTATTGGCTAAAAGCCACTGTTGCTTTGTAGAGTATGAAAATCAACTTGCTGCCAGTCATTAGATTCTGCACGTTTTTCAGATCTGCCTTCACTTTTAAAAAATGACTGGCAACAAACCAGCAATATCAACGACATACAATCTGTCCAGGGACAGCAGATGTAAAATAGCCTTTTGGCTAATTCTGCCACATTATACATTTATTTATGTATTATTAGTGTGCATTGCCCCTATTAAATAAACCTGAAATAAATAAATACATAAATAAATAAATAAACAAAGCAACATCAGAAGTAACAAAGGCTAATAACAAAGGAGATCAGTTTAAGTCAACATTAGATTTAACTAGGGGTGTGATGAGATCTCATGCCATGAGATCTTGTGAGATTATCATTGACTGATAAAACGTAGGCTCGCTAGACTCGTGCAAATGACATTTTTCACACGCCACACATTTCACACAGTGAAATACAAATGTATAACTAATATGAGTCACGGAGTGAATCAACACCCCCCCCAGCTGATGCCTCACCAGCGTAACCCACTCGCACAGTGTGTTCATACAGCTTTTATGAGGAGTAACGTAGCTGGTAGAGTTTTGCAACATAAACATCTAAAAAGTGAAGTCAGCCTTGCTCTGTTTGACACTGTGAGCTGCACTTTCTCTGAGCTGCTGAAGTTAACGTGTGTGGATTTGTGGTGAGATTTCAGCCTGATAAGAAATGTTTTATTTACTTTTGGTTTAACATGCAACATGCAGACCCAAACGGTCTGAAGAGGATGACATTACTACCAGCGAATAAATAACGTAATGCACAGCAGAGAATAGGGCAGGTAGACTTCTCATCAAATCATGACGTCTCTTAATATTATGACTTTTTTCTGGACATGTCAGAGAACACAAATATGTGGGAAAGATTTTAAATGTGAGATAGTTTTGAACACGAGCAGAAAAGCTGCTGAAATACAGAAGTCCAGGAGTTTATTTATTCATTGAAGTGACCAAATCATGACTCAGCAGCAGGGATGATTTTACATGAGAAAAGTTGATCTACTGGAGAAACAGGTCTGAAAGCAGCACAGAATGACTGAGAGCTGCACTACATTATATACTGTTATAGTGTTATAGTGTGTAAAAATCACCATAAACTGGTTCAGATAAATTCATCACAATGCAGGAATTAAATGGATGGATGGATGGATGGATGGATGGATGGATGGATGGATGGATGGAT
>JAPMOB010246259.1:0-23573 GCA_029875015.1 Lepomis gibbosus | reverse complement strand
AAAAAAAAAAACAATCTGTGGACAACTTGCATTTAAATTTTCTTCTGTATATAGCTTAGTGTATTACAACATGGCGAGTGGTAAAGCCTCAACTTTTTACCAATTCTTTGTGGCACAGGAGCTGCATCCTTCCCAAAAACATCTGTCTGGCCTGTGATGAATGAGTGACCACCTCAGATCTCAATGCTTGCCTACCAGTTAAACTTGAAAAAGTTGCCATTCAATATTCACGCTGTGGGGCGCTGCAGCTTACAGAAGTGGTCAGGTATCCGAAACACGTCACACACCTCGGTAACATTTGTGCTACAAAAAAAACAACAACATGTCACCTAGGTCGAAGAGGAAAGGATAAAAAAAAAAATCTTATTTTGCAAAATGCATAATGTACTGATGTGAGTTCACATTCAGGAAAATGTTGTAATCAGGAAGAGATAGATTTTGGTCTTTTTCCATTTGTGACAGCCTTTGTTTCAGGAGATTTGAGCGCCCCAACGATCAAACTGACTATGTTAACTGGCAAGTAAATGTTGATCCTCCCAGTGGCCACTTCAACTCAGGCATGACTCAAACTATGCCCTGGACATAACTTTATTGTAGGGCTGGTGCAAAGTTACATCTAAGCATTACTCGCGTACACACCTTTATAGTAAAAACACCAACAGGCAAACAGCCATACACACTTTCATTACAACCGTCCACTATGGACAATGACTAAAAGTTAAAGCTGGATAAAGACCACCACTCTCTCAAATAAGCTAACCAGTGTCAGGGGAGAACTATTAGGACTCAGTATATTCCCAGGCATATCCTACACAGTATCAACGGGTGAACATATGGCAACAACAATCACTAGATTGATCACAAGCTGGAAAAGTACCTTATTAGTCCAGCAGTGATTTGAATTGCCATTGACAAAGCTCTTATAAGGTAGATCCCTGCAAAAGGACCTGTTATAAAACGACTTAAAAAAAAGGGAGCAAGACTCTTTGAAAAGCATGCAATGCCCGTGTCAAGAAGCCTTGATGGCTCAAGCAGCCATCATTTAACAGAAAACTTTGAAAAAGACGGTGACACTCTCAAACACAGATATGGACTGACAAGTGCGCAGAGACATGGATCCAAAATACTGTAATTAAGATGTCTCCCTCCTCTTAAATCCTATTCAATCCATTTTTAGGAGGAGCTACATTATCAGACTATGTTAAGAGGCATCAAGTCTTACCCTAGTCATTTTACCATTGCTTAATATTATGCTTACTTTAGCAAGCCATTAACAGTCCTAAAATCACTTATCAAAAAGAAAACTACATCTCAAGATCAGTATATTACTGTATGTCTTACATTTGAAACTCTAAATGTCTTACAAAAAGAAAAAGTGCATTTATATCAGTAAGAACTATTTCATTCTTGGTGATGTCTTAACGCTCTCATTAAGTCCGTTTTGTAAATACTCTAAAAACAAAGCAGCAGCAGCAAAAAGGATTCTCAACATGCCTACAGTATTTGAACTTGTGTTGCAATGGGTGATTCTCCAATCAGACATGAGCTGATTGCCGTATTAAATCTACCTATAGTTGGTCGTCTCACACGCAGCCGCCATTAAACTATAGGGACATCGATTAGACAATATGTATGAGTGGGAGGACAAAAGAACCAAGCACCTGACAGCTTCCAATTATGGCAGCCTCCCCATACTGACGACAATTTATGTAATAAATCAAGTGAGCAAGACATTCACTCAAAACATGCGTCACATAAGAGGTGATCATATGCCATGCAAGAACTTGGTACTGCGGTGGTAAAAGCTTAAGGAGGACAGACCTACTGCATCTTTTTTTTGCCTCAAATGAGAGGAGGAAAGAAAAAAGAAACCTATGATTCGAGGGGAATTCAGCAACCAAGGGAAAAGGAAGGAAATTAAATTCAGCTAAATGTACATGTGATAAGAGAATAAGACCCATGTATATGCACAACAAATGGTTTATGCAATTTCACCGTAAAAGGTGCAAATAATTTGTGCACATTTCCTGCATTGTTACATAGTAAAAGCGTCTCGTGTTTTTTGCCTCTGGCACGAGCCTGGTTAAACGCATCTACATGTGCGAGTCATTCTACGGACTACGTGCATTGTGGAATTTGGGACTGTGGCACCCTATGCTGGTTCAGATAATTCCTGTTGTTTTTTTTAAAATGTACCTGTCCTATCTGACACCCCCCTCCCCTCCCAGCCGTCACCTATCTTAACAGAATAATCAAATCAAGGGAGGGAGGTCAAAGCCAGCCCCTATTTTTGCCCTCGCCTACGTAGGATCCCTGCGGTGCTGTTGGTGAAAGTCACTTTTGAGCGTGTTGGATTTAGTGAGGCGTTTAATCCGAGAGGTATATGTATATCCCCAGTTTACCCTCCCACACCCACCACCCTCCTCCCACCCTCCCTTACAGAGACACACAGGGCGCGGGGGGAAAGGGGGCCATCCGCTGAGTGGAGGATCAAGGCCAGTCACATCCCTCCAGCTCTCGTTTCTCCCCACAATCTGGGCAGTGCAATGAGTTCCCCAGTAACCCTCCCCTACATTAACCTGGGGGAGAGACAAACAGAGGAATGGAGAAAGAGATTAAAAATCACATTTTGTGAATGATTGGTAAATGTAGAGGTGCGATGAGTGGTTCAGGGGTCAAACGGATGATACACAGACAGTGAAAAGTCTGATTCTGGATCAGTGTATTCATTTGGGAACAAAATGTATCATTGCTTATCAATGAGCTGGGAGTTTCATCATTTCCAGAAAAGGGGGGAGCGGTTCTCCGGGGTAAGACTGTAGATTTGTGACGAAGAGATGTTTGCTGGACATACCTAACAGGTTGGTGTCCTGTGTGGACAAGGGGATGGTTGGGTTAGACGCCGTAGCAGGCCGACAGGCGCTCCTTCAACAGAGGAGGAAACTGCTCCGAGAACTGCTGCCAGTTGTCTTCACCGACCTGGTCCTTGAAGCCATGCAGGATCTTTGAAAAGAACACAAGACAACCATTATGTGGAGGCTGACTAAGCCCTTGACATGAATGTCCAACATAATAGGATTTTTAAGGGTAAATTTCAGGCGTAGCTGCTGACTTGAAGAGTTACACATATCTACACAGGAGGTAACAAAGAACTTGACTGTTTGCTAAAACCCGCCCCAACCCTTCTTGTGTTTTTGGTTTTGTAAGGCAAATGGTGATTTGACGGACACAGTTTAGCTAACAGTCAACATCCAGGGCACCTTGATTGACTTAACTAGTGACAGTGAAATGTCCCACTGCTCTCCCTCCACAAACAGAAAGCTCTACCCACACATCTCAGACTCAAAAACCATCCACACCATGTAATCAGATTTCGAATGTCTGATAAGTGATCATCATAGAGTATGGTGAGCTAGCGCTACATGAGGGGAAGGAACACTTGAATGACAACTCACTAGTCATCTAACATAAGGTACGGTCCATCAATCAGATTGATGTGTTTGATAAGATGGGATCAGTGATAAGGCACTCACCTTATAAAACATGTCTCTCAGGTCATCCTTGGGGTTGACCCAGGAGGCCACAGCGTCACAGAAGAAAATGAAGTCCTGGAGAGACAGGGCTTGTTAAATTCATTACACAGTGAGGTAGAGCTCCAAGCCCAAGAGCTTTAAAGAATAGCTGTGTTTCGACCAAATGAACTATACCCTGGAACCAGGAACCTTTGGAGGAACTCACTGCATTTCCACTGGAGTGAACAGGGTCTAAATGTAGTTCTAGGGTCTTTTTTCTACCCCCAAAATGTCCCTGCTCGGGGGACACAGACGTGATGCTGCAGCTGATCTAAAGCTCCTGTCGGCTGGAAATGTTTTAATAACCTTCCAAAGGGTCGCAATTTTATTTTTGTGTTGTTTTCTCTGTGCTGGAGTTTTTTAAGAACTTTATGGCTTTATCCCATTTGTTATTGATTATACTCACACACAAAAAAGCTGTTTTTAACACAGTCAATCAAAGCCTATAGTTTTTCATGATATTCCAGTCAAATCTGATGTTCATTTATAAATTTTGCTCATGGATAGTGGTTACAAATAATGATGCCTGTACATCGCTTTTTACAGCGTTTAGGCCTACAGCCTATGACAGCTGGTTAATTTGCCTAATCTCTGCAGGTTTTTAGTAACACCATGGAAACGCACACAACAATGGGCTGAAAGAACCTTTTGGTTCCTTGAAAAGAGATCTGGGGACTTAAAAGTCACTGGTACTTTTGGTCAAAAAGCAGCTAATATCACCTCACCTGCACCACCCCTGCAGGGTTCACGCCGATCATCACACAGATTCCCCGGAAGGCTGAGTCCTTCTCCTCGTTATCTCTGATATTCCTCAACGATGTGCACCTGAGAAGAGGTACGACGAGGAGACAAAATTTGTGGTTTATTGATTCATCAGTTCAGTTGCTACGTGTCTGTGAGTTACTAATGTTTCATTGATGCTGTATTTATGAGAAGCTAAAATGTCTTTCCAGCTGCATGTAAACCTGCATGCGTGCAGTCAACAGGTGTTCTATATCTGGATCAGAAAATATAGGAACAAAATGTATCATTTTGTGTCAATGAGCTGGGTGTTTCCTCATATCCAGAGTTTTCCTAACTGGTGAAAGTTAATTCCTACATAGTGCAAGAAGGGGCAAAAATAAAAGAGAAAGAATGTTTCATATTTAAATCAGTAAGCTGGGTATTTCATGATAACCACATAATATTCACACAAGTGACTCACCATGGTCTAATGAATTGCTGCAGCTGTGGTGCCACTTCCTGGGGACATACGTAACCCAGTCTGCCAATAGTAATGGCTGCACACATGGAGACAAAAGAAAAACAATTAGGGCTGAAACGATTCATTGATTAAATGGATTACTGAAATCGACACAAATTCTTTGCATCGAGGCTTCGTTTAATCTATATAACTATACAGCACACTGTTTCGAATGGACATTCGTTACTGGTGCACATTGCGCTTACATTGTGAACACAACGAGATTATGATGGAGCTGTTTGCAAAGTGGAGGAAGAGAGAAAATAGCAAGGGACGAAGAAGAAAGTGTCCAAAGTATGAAATTATTTCAAGCTAAAGAAAAACAACTCTCTAATGTTACAGTCTGTCCACAGTAAAACGAAACTTGTCACCACGGCAACAGCACAACTGCACCTGATTATAAACCACCCGGTCCTGCCAGCAGACCACAGACAGTGGTGGTAACAGCAACTTTAGCATTTAACTGAAATCATGATTGATGAGTTTAAGCCAAAGCAAGCCGCAGACCACAGCTGAAAATGTGCACACGTGCGTTTGTTGTTCTCCTTTTTGGGCCGTGAGCTGTAACCTCAGTCATGAGTTAACAGTGTGTCAGGGAGCTGCAACTTTTAATTCACCTCACGCTCTCTCTGTAGCTCAGACAATTCCTGCTACCTGTGTGTACTAATCCATCCTTTCACCCAGATTCTTTGTCTTTATAATTGCCATCTTTAAAATAACAAACAGCTGTTTCGTGTTCAGGATCGCTCATTTCCAGTTTCACATTTCACCTGTGTTTTCTTGACTAAACATGGTTTGGAGACCAGCATCGGGTGACAGAGCACCTGTCAGCTCCTGTAGTGTGTGTGTGACCCCTTGTCACCGATCAGTCACGTAATGTGAACGCCACAACGACTTCAAGACTCCTGTCACATGACGGCAAGTTGTGTGAACGGCACGGCCATCGGCCGACGCTGAAAGTCGTGTAGTCTGCATGAGTCTTTAGTAATGCCTGTGTTTGTAATGCAGCTGTCTGGTTGTTGGTCTGATGTCTTCTGTATGACAATGAAATTCCAAAAGAACCAATAAATAACTATCTATAAACATGCACAGCTGATTCCGCCGCCAAGCAAAAATATTTCTTAAACGACGCATCAATGAATCATTGAAATAATCTATAAAAGCTTCGAGCTTTCCAACCTTTGAGGCAGCCAAGCTTAGCGTGTATGATCATGTGTGTACCTGTGTTTTCCAGCAGAGTCTTGGGTGTGTTGGGTCTGTTGATGATCTCCACCAGGTGTGGCAGAACCATTCCCACATAAGGCTGCATCTCTGCACCTGGAGAGACACACACACACACACACACACACACACCAGAGAAAGAGCACAACATCAAGTTTCTGAGGAAACTCGTCTAACTGCAGGGTGGATGAGTCATGGTGACAGCTGTCACAGTTTTATACTTTTGATGATAATCGGGCACAAGACGCGAAGCCTCGCCCACTTTAAACCAGTAAGAGCAGCACAAAGAAAAAATATATATATACAGAAAACTCATGTGAAATAAACAAACATTTTAACTATGGCAGATTACCTTGTTTGCATTGGTCACAGCAAGAGGTTGAACAGTCTTCATGGATGGAAAATAAAATCTAACCATTGCTGCTATCAATGTATAAGTGAAAGTATAGTTTAGATGTCCCTTTTTTCAATTTCTAAAATGGAAATTAGAGAAATGCTCCAATGGTTGTGCTTAGTTTATTTATAGTAAAACATAGTAAGAATGCTTCCCTGCATTTATTATGCAACACGACATTCAAACTATAACAGTAGCTATGTGTATTTGTACACCTTTATAGAGCGCGCGTGAATGTCAACACAATATTTTCGCTGAAGTCCAAATTGGATACTAGATTTAACTCACTGGTATCCACTAAAACCCTTTTGAAACACAAAAATACATGTTGTAATAAAACCGCTTTATAACAAATCCTTTACTTCAAGTTGGGGTCCTGACCAGCAGAGGTTTGAATTTATCTCAAGACACAAAAAGAGGCAAGTCTCAACATTTCTATAAGAAAAATCTCATTTGATTTTGCAGCGGTTGATCTAAAAAGACACGCTCACCAGGATCGCTTGTTTGCTGCTTGACACTTGTGCCTGTAAGGAGATCACACAGAGTGTCACTGGGCTGACTGTATTGTTCAAAATATGCATGTCAGGCATGCATTCACGCGCACACACGTTCACGCAGTACGCAAGCATAATGAGGTAGGGTTTCGGTGCCATTTCAAAGCACAAGCGTTATGACAAAGGGGAACAGCACACTGATTTTCCCCTTTTCCAATCAGGCAAAGTTTGGCAAAATCCTAATTGCATTAAGGTTCTGAGAAAGATTTGAACTTTTCTACAGCTAGACAACTGTTCTGCCCGGAGTGAACGGTGGAAAATTTTCTGCCAACTTCTAAGAACCAAAATTAATGGCAACGGAAAGGCAAAGGCTGTGATCGGTTTACAATTGTTACACTCAATCTCTCTCTCACACACAAGTTTGCACACATGTAAACCTGCATGCAATCACTCAACTGTGCCACCTAGAGCCCAGACCAATATGAGGTGTCCGATGTCTGGATCAGAAATTATAGGAACAAAATGTATCATTTTGAATCAATGAGCTGGGTGTTTCATCATATCCAGATGCTGGACCCTTGTTTTCAGTGTATGCAACCAAAGAAGGCAACAGAAAAAGCATTACAGCATTACAGGAAGCAACTTGCTTCCTCACCCACTCACCCATTTGCATGGAGATCTCTCCAATGGCCCAGGTAGCGTTGTTACACACTGAGATAAACTCCGGGTTCAGGTTGAGCCCCAGGATGGGCATGAACTCAGCTGGAGGGAGGACATGGACACAAACTGGTTACAATACAGACAGATTGACATCGAATCGGTCTCTCACACACAATTTTTTTTTTTTACTCCCATTTGGTATAGACTTTTTATTTAAGACATTGAACCATTTGTGGCTACAACAGGTATCACAATCAGCCAGTCAGGGTTCTGATAAAACACACTCACCAATGCAGGGCTTAACATGTGGGAAGCACGCCTTGGTTAGATCACCCAAAAGAGCAAAGGAGCTTTGCCTCACCTCAGGCATAGTATCCTGGCAACACAGACCAGACATTGCAGTGTTACACGTACAGTAAATATGTATGAAAGTGTCCTGTTACATGTTGTGTGTGGTTGCATTTGAAAACTACAAAAATAAATAAATTTGAAAAAAAAAAACACTCCCTCCTACCTGCATGCATTGGAAAAGCAGGGTCATGATGTTAGATCGGGCCACTAGCTGTTCCACATGACCCCCCAAACCCTCAGCCAGGCCACTCAGCAGATCCAAAGCCACAATCATGAAATCTTTGTCAGGAGCCTCATATTGGTCTGGGTGCTGGTTGTACATCTGTACAGACAGAGCAGACATGTTTCAATGTTTCTTTGCCTCTGGAATAAAAAAATTGGTAAATACACAACACATTTATTTTTGGTGCGTGTTTGTGTTCTCACCATAGCCTGAGCTAGTGTCTTCTGGACTAGTGTAACACAGCGCTGATAGACAGGCTCACAGTAAGGTAGAAACCCACTCTGCAGGGCGGTGGCTACAGATGACAGACACTGGAAAAAACACAGACACACACAATTTGATGTTTGGGTTGTACGCCCAATAAATTACAGAAAGCAAAAACTCTAAATCAGTGCCATTGTATTCAGATTCCTTTCTGTGACATTTCAGTGTGAAAAGAGCTATTACAAGAAAAGCTCAGACATGATCTGATACCCGTGTGGGTTAGCGTGTCAGGAAAATGTGCCTGCTTGAATAAAAACCTCCTGTAGTGCAAGTAATGTTTTTTTATTTTTTAAATCAACTTCTTACCTCTAGTAGGGGGAAGAGATCCTTGTCTTCGTCCTTCAGCTCATTCCACTTGGCAATAAGGGGGGGCATCAACTTCTGAATGTACTCCTGAGAAACAATATAAATGGAGTAAAAAACAAAATCAGCATTTGCCCCACTTTTTAAACTCAAGATATATGATTAAAGGTTTAAACACAACATAATTGTGTCAGTCAATTTTCTGTGTTGCTTTTTCAGTCAGATTGAATTAAATTAAATTGTAACACTTACAGGTTGATTCAGGTGATGACCCACTGAGTCTGCCAGAGTTCCTATAGCATCGTAGAGAATGAGGAGATTCTTGTGCTGGTACTTCCCGAAAGCAAACACCAGTGTGTCCAGAATAAAGCTCAGGTAGGGCACCAGCTCCGTGCACGCCTCCTCCTCCAGAGTGGCAAACGCACTAGGATGGACAGCATGAGGACAAATTAATATTTCATCTTATATATTGTATTATTATTATTATTCCAGTTACAGAATGATAAATGCGTGTGGATCAGAGAATAAAAATGGGAACAAAGTGTATCATTGTTAGATCAATGAGCTGGGATTTTCATCATATCCACATACAAAGGAGGACTGTTTAGCAGCTCACCTGCAGGCCGCCTCCTGCACCCTCTTGTTGCCGTCCAGGATGCGTTTAAGGAGTTCTGTCATAAGGGGTTTGAGGTAGGAGTCTGGGGGCTGGGAGACCACCCAATGTGCATAGCGACTCAGGGTCCAGCAGGCAATGGAGCGCACCAGGGCCTTTTTGTCACAGAGACACTGGATGAGGTGGGGGATCAGCTCCGGCAGGTAGGGCACCATGCCCTGCATGCAGCCTGAAGCATGGAGAGAAGAGCCAATGAGAAAATTACAAGCGGAAAGGATACGGTACAATAGCACAATATTCACAGATTTTCCCTTTAAGAGTCATTCTGCAGTTAACGACTTAGAGCAAAATCATATTTAATTACGTTTGTTTAATCGTGCAGTTTATTACTCTAAAGCACTTTTTCCCCTCTGAAAAAGGTGGGATTTAAATACATTTTAACTACTTTCAGTATGCCGTTTCATATTGTTGCTTTAGAAGTATGAGGTCAGCCAATTTAAACATTAGTATCTTTCTCCTGTAATATGCATAAATATTATTCCAGACTTTGAATACAGCAACTACGTCAAGTTCCAAAGGACAAAATTGATTGATTGATTGAAAATATGCATATTTATAGTCTTAGTACATTTTTGCACCAGTATTCTGAACTAGATTCCTCATTGCAATGGAGAGCAGCATTTTCATTTGGGTCCTGGGTTTTCTGCAGCATGTACTGCAAGAGATTACTGAAGTATGAAGTGTGTTTGAGACTGAGAAATGTGAACTGACAACATCAGACAACGAGCGGGAATTCAGAGAAAAATACCACTGTTAACAGTCAAGAAAAGAGCCTTAGCAAATCTGGATCAGAAACAATAGGAACTATAGGTATCATTGTAAATCAATGAGCTGGGTTTGTCATCATTTCCAGATAGCTCGTGGCATCCCTGACAATAAATCTGTAGTTACTGAGTCTTACCCTCAGCTATGGCCCCCAACACCAGGATGCCAGACTCCTTGATGACCCAGTCAGGGTGGAAGAGCAGGCCTTTCAGGAGCGGCAGGAGGTGGGGCAGCAGATCGTCACGGAACACATTGGCCAGAACATCCAGTGCTGCGGCTGAACACTTTCCTACAGCAAAAAAAAAAACCCAATTACAATCTCTATTAAATCTCAACCTGCTGGTTCTTTACGAGTTACCAAGAGCAGAACATGTTTTAGTGTTTTTTTTGTTTTTTTGTTTTTTTAAAAAACGAACTGTACTTGACATCTGAGCTTCCAAACTAAGTTTCCACTCGAGTTTTTCTAAGTGTTAAACCTATACTACACATTTGGGGATATTAAAGGCAAATCTTTTTATTCTACTGTTATTATTCTTCATGTACAACTTGCAGAAAGACGAGTGGAAGACTAGAGATTACATGCAAAGGACACATCATGGATTCAGATCAAAAGCCTGACTAAATGTCCAACATCCTCTTAAGCCATCAGAGTAGCCCTTTCCACATTTTGGCAAGCCTCTGCAACTGCATTTCTCCATCACTTACGCAGGTTCCAGTCAGACAGCGTGTCGTCATCGTCGTCGTCGTCATCTTCTATGTCCTCATCCTCCTCGCCCTCCCCTCCTTCGTGCTGCAAGGTGACAGTGCGCGACTTGTGGAAACGAGGCTTGATGTCCTGATCACTATCTGGCACTGCCTCGTCCTCCTCCACATCACCCTAGACAAAAACACACAAGTTTGAATGAGCTATATATCATCATACATATTTTGTGACTTTGACATATTGACCATCAGTCACAGTGCATATATGGGCATATTTGTGAATAAGACAGTATTGTAAAACATAACACAGATAACTCACCTTTAATAGTATGATGTCTATCTCTGAATACTTCATCCCATTTACCAAGATAGGTGTCAGTCTATATTAAAAAGGGGGAGAAGAGGAGGAGACCTACTTAGTCAAACATAATCACACATAAGGGGATAAGAAGGTGTTGATTCTTTATGAAATGCTGTAAAAACCAGAGAGATTGTAGAATAAAAGTTACATTTTTATTGTAATAACCAAATCTTTCACAGTATAAAAAAAAAAAAAAGACAGGCATATATCAATGGCCCAGAACACACATAGCATTAACAGCAGTTAATATGCTACTCACTGCACCAGGTGTCCAGACAGCATCTCCTTACAGATTGGCTGCTCTGCTAAAGTCAGCCAAAACTCACAGGCCTCCAGAGCCACATTCTCATCAGGGTCCTGGGTTCTCTGAAGCATGTACTGCAGGAGATGATAAAAGTATGTGTTGAGACTAGGAAGTGGGAGCTGACATCAAAAAATAATGAGTTGGGACTAAGAAAAACACCACTTGTGTAACTGAGCCTAGCACACAGCCTTGGCAAATCTGGATCAGAAACAATAGGAACTATAGGTATCATTGTAAATCAATGAGCTGGGTTTGTCATCATTTCCAGATGCAACATGGACTCTCAAGTCAACTTAATTTTGAGTGGGGTCGCGGTCTAAATGTTCTCACATGTCAAATTACGTGGATGTCCAAGAGGTCCACAGCGGATTGGGCAGTTGTCCGACACTTACCTGGATGATGCTGTGCATATGGGGGATGAGGCGGTCAATCCGGACCTCCAGTAACATGACCAGGGCTCGGCACACATTCTTTCGAACCTCAGAGTCCTCATCTGCTGCCAGCGCAAACAGGCTCTAGTATGAGAGGAGGAATGACAAGAAATCCTTTTTTTACTGAGGGCAAAAAGAGCAGGATGGAATAAACAAAAGAAATAAAAACAATGGGTGGATAAAGCAAATTTCAAAAATGACGAACAACAAACAACTTTCTCTGGTCTGCTACTCAAACACAGCAAGCTAACCTCTATGAAGGTGTCAATATTGTCCATTAGGGCCTGGGCTCTGCCAATGATGAACTGATTCACACAGGCTATGGCATGGGACCTGCAGGGACAACAGGAAACTTGGTCAAGCAAGTGTAACATGACAACAGTAGAGTCAACCAGAGAGTTGGGTTAGTGTTGAAAGTGTGCTAAAATACATTAAGTCTCAGTTTAACAACCTGTAAACATCGGGTATCTTTCAGCAAATACCTCAACTTCCACAGTGCTCGTTTTTGTGAAAAAAGATTCTAACTGAATCATATTAATGTAACTTATTAAGTGGTAAGTGTGTAGGTGTAAGGAGAAAAGGGATTAGAATTTCTGGATCAGACAGTATGAATACAAACACCTTCACGGTCAGTCAGATGTTCTATATTATGCATCACGCCCAGACACTAATCTGAAATTAGCCCCTTATTCTCCTGTACCTAATCTTGGGGCTGCAGTGTTTGAAGAACTGAAGGAATTTGGGTATCATAATGTTGAGGGGTCTGTTCAGAGCGTCGCTGTCCAGCAGCTCCGACGAGTCCTCGCAGATCTTCTGCAATGCTCCAAACGAGCCCTGAGACACGGACATACACAGAGAGGCTGTCAAATCAAAACGCAAACGTACAGGGACACAGAGGAGAGAATGACACTGCATCAGAAATTAGGACTGAAGCCAAAGTACTGAATGTGCTGTGCAGACTTTGTTTCAGCTGAATGTTTACAGAAATCATTTTAAAATGCTCAGTCAAATTTTCTCACTGTGGATATTTTATATGTCAAACATAGACGCATCCAACCCAGTTTCATTAATCATGTACAAAATGAATTTAGATCTCAGTGGTATAAGTGGCCCTTAAAACTTGAGGCTATCTTCCATTAAGGTGCGCCATATCCAGGGATCATACATTGCATTTGCACGCTAATGAGCACATCTAGAGAGCAATCATTAATGTTTGTTACACCTGTGCCTACCCTATGATATTTAAAAAATGCTTTCAAAATGAACACATCACTAACTCCATACTGAAGATACTCTGCCTTTCAAGAGGACTGCTGTTCTCCCAAGTGTCATTTGAAAACGAATTCCCGATGTTTCACACAGTGTCACTTAAGGTTTCAAAACATTCAAGTGCATGAACAAAAATCATCCAAAGCAAAAAAAGAGATCATGCAGATTCCTCCTTTTACATGTCAACATTATTTTAAAAAAAAAAACACAAATACAGCATTATTATTTGGAGTTCTGCTATTTCTCGATAAGAATCTGCACACCCATGGGCCACCCACACAAGTGTTTTCACTCCCCCCGCTGATTAGACCTCTAAGGAGGCACGTACAATCTCTGCATTTTTATCTGCATTTGAAGTTTGGGGATCTCATGTAATTCCCAGAGCTCTTCCCACATTCAACTCGAGCAGCGATTTTATCAGTCAGAATAAGTGGAATCACCTGTGTGGGTGATCTTTAAAGAAAAGCGACAGCCCTACTTTCTATAGCATGAATAAGACAAAAGAATAAGGGCAGCACAGGATACGTGCAGACCTCGCAGGTGTTGTAGTCCTCCGAGTTGAGCAAGTTGCAGAGCTGGGGCAGCAGCTCGGGCCATGTTTGAAGCTCTCCCTTGGAAGCAATGGTGGTGATCAGGATGCCTAGAGGATCAAGAGAAGGACAGACGACAGCCTTCAGATACTGATTTATAATTTGCAGGACATGTGCATTAACACAAAAATCCCAAATAGCCTATGAAATAATATTAATCCAAAATTGTTACCTTTATACAGCATCTTCGAGAGAAAGCTAGCCGCTAGGCTAATTTATGCAGAGTAAAATTAAGCTAATAATGGTGAATAGCAAGTTACAGCAGGTAAAACCACTGTCATCTCGACTTGAGCTGAACTAAACACTCCACAGCCTGGCTGAGAGTGAGATTGGACTTTTAGGGAGGGGCAAGAGCGCACAGCTGTAAAGACAGGGGTGCGCTGGGTTTACAACAAGACCAAAAAAAGAAACACTGGAAAATAGATAGCAGCACAATATTAGATTAATCTTGATTTGCATAATTGTTAGAAGGAAAAATCATAGCTGAGCAGCAGCTCTGGATCAGACAGTATGAATACAAAATACCTTCACAGGCACTCAGGTGATATTATGCATCATCTCCAGAGAGTAACAGAAGGGGAGAAGAGGAGGAGTTGGTGTACTGGGTTTGTGGCTTGTTGCTAACCTTCAAAAATTGGTGACTGAAACAACATTAAAGCCACATGCCGATACAATGCATACAAACTCACCAATGGTGGCACGAATGAGCGGCGAGGGATCACCAATGTTGTTGAGACATTCCTGCTTGATGAAGTCAGCAACAGTTGGGGGGAAGTTCTGGTAGTGGGCCTTAACATTGTTCTTCAGTATCAGACCGCTCAGGGAGCGAGTCGGCTCGTCTGAGAAGAAAAAGGCACCAAAAAGTTGAGAGAAACGACCAAACTAATGATGTCTGTGTGTGTTTTCGTAACTGTTACGATACTGGATAAAAGGTGAACAAAGCCTGATTTAAAATGTTTCAGGATGTTTTTTTAACTATTATATACAATATACAACATGTTCAAATGGGACATGCAGTACAAGCAGGTTTTAAATGTATGGGGAAATAGGAGGTACTTTTATTATTGTGTATCAATGATCTGGGTGTGTTATATACGGCTGAGGGGGGAAAACCCATCTGGCTACTCACCTTCAGTTTTGAGTCGTGTAAGGACAAAGATGAGATAGTTGTTGAAGTCAGGGAACTGGTTGAGTTGTTCGAGTTTCTAGCACGCAAGTTAAGGACCATTTCACTTTGAGTAACTAGCCTTTGATCTCTGTGCCAAGTGTACAGTTCTCAAGAACATAAAGAACTGCATGTTCCTCTATGTGGAATCGCCACTGTTTTCCACATTTACTTGAGTGAGTCACTCGAATACATTAAAAATATTTTTGTAGTTTGTTATTTAGAACAATTCTGAGCATAAGTACAGTTAAAAAGGCATAAAGAGAAGTCTGCACCAAAGTGCATTTCTGCGAAATTGTATATACTTGGTAGGGGGACATCCCCAGTTTTGCAGCTGACTCAGCTGTAAGACATCGGAGGCTTGTTACCAGCACATGAACAACTGTCCTCCCCCTTCGCTTCGGGCAACGTCAGAATAAACCTCACCATGTGGAAAACACTCAACCACCAATTTGAACAATAAATTAACATCCCACAGGTTAAACTCCCTTTGTGTTGGGCTCTAGCATAAAATCATGCATGTCATTAGAGAGGCACCATTCAATAAAATTATCATTAACTAGCATTACTATGCCCACGCTCTAATCACACTTTAGTAGGATATAGTGCCGCGACTAAATTATTTTCTTGATTATTCAATTAGTTGTTTGGTCTATAAAATGTCAGAAAATATGATCAGTTGTTTCCCAAAGCCCAAGGTATCGTCCTTAAATGTCTTGTCCAAAACCCAAATATATTCAGTTAACTAGTAGTTGACAACTAATTGATTAATCATTGCAGCACCAATAGGATACTTGTTGGACAGCTCTCTGCGTGACTGTGTTGGGCGACTGTGAGTCTTTGAGCAGTTGGAGGACCTGCTGAAGTCCCTGCTCATCTGGCTGCCACTCCATCCTGAAAAACACACATGCACATAAATTAACATTTTAATTTAGTTCTATGCATGCTTTCCAGTGAATTTTAATAATTTAAATAAACTACTAAGTAGAAGTAAGGAAAAACAGCTAAGCAAGTGGTCTCTGGATCAGACAGTATGAATACAAACCCCATCAGAGGAAGTCAGATGTTTTTTGATGCATCATTTCCAAAGTCCACATGCACATGTGAATGATGTTCTTTAAAGTCTAAAATGTCTTTGGCAATCACTATGCAAAATATTTTTATGGTCCAGTGTTGAGACTGCAATACACCACTAAAAAGAGCTCCTGTTTAATAATCTAACAAGACATTTACACTTCTGTATACACTACTTTTTCTAATCACCCCATGCACAAAACGTTTGAGGAAGGAACAGAATAAGCAGAGGGGTATATGTAGGAAGTTGTGCACATGGTGTAGGTTCAAGGGGGCCTCCTAGAGTTTAGTATGGAGTCATTTGAGGGATAAAATTAACACGCAGCAGCGGCTGGCAGAGAATCCCAGCATGCCAACACCTAAAATTGTAATTGGAAATCGGCTTGCGGCACAAAAACGAGGACATTAGACAACACGACCAGCTAAAATCTGTGACCCGGCTTAACCACCGCTCCAAGTTAATCCTCCCCCCGCCACCCGGCCTACTGATCTAAATTACAGAAACGTTGTGTTCTCTATATTTCCCGTTTAAATTCCAACACTGTGCTGTACACAGCACGTGGGCCCGAGGATCTCGATTTACCTGAGAGGTCGTGTGCGACTGTAGTTGGTCAGTGCGCGAGAAAAGTTGTCAGGAAACAAGTTGCAGCTAGCTTTTGTAGCAGAGCTGCCTTGTACGGTCCAAGCTAGCAGTCCGTGTGTTTTACATTAACTAACGTTAGTTACATTTGACCGCACTGGTTCTTTCACTCCAACAATAACGTTAATTATCGATACCGTTATCAGTTTGTTACGCACAATTTGACTTGCATATAATGTCACATAGTTGACCTGATTCTACTAAAGTTGTCCTTCTTGCTAAGGCCTGGTCGATAGGGCAGTTCCGGGCTGGGTGGTCACAATGTGCCCGGCATAAAAAAACAGCCAAATACCGGTATTTGCTAACCAAAGGAAGCCATGTACGGACTCATCCTTTAAGATAAAGCTAACATCATGATAGACATGTATGGCATGGCGGTTGTAACAACATCGGCAGCCAATAATCGGTGTAAACTTGATGAACACGTTTTGCAAGCTGGCGTTAGCCGCTAAGCCGCCTGAGCAGTAACGTTTGACTAACAACGCTAATGCTAAGTCACTAGCCAGGCTAATGCAGTTGCTTTAATATTCGCTTTATCACAACACCTTACCCGATGATGAGATCTGATCGATGTAATATGTCTAAAATGTTAATCAGAGTACAAGCGTACCAATACTGTACGTACAATATTGACTTTAAAGTTGAATTATCAGTACTGGGCCGCTCCTCTCCCGTGTTTCGTAGCGGTTCCTCTTGTTCAAATGAGCACGCCGATTTGAAATTGACCTATGGCGGCTTCCGTTCAGTACACATTTCGTTAACTACGCGAGATTACAGGTTTACATTTTGAAATTATCGGTTAATAATTAAGTACAAAATGAGCGTTCAGCGAAAATAAAGTAGGCCTTCAACAAAGCATCGCAGGATGTAAGAAGTCATACATTTATAAATCACAGGTTTCATTATGATATTCCGATCAATTGCAACCACAGTCTATAAAGTGCACTGCACAAAAATAAATAATTTGATAAATGTCCGCAATTCTAGTCTTTTTGTTTTTATTATCAAACATCTAATGAAAGCTGTACAAGTTCAATTAAAAACATTCAAATTTATTAATGCATTTCCTTTATTGTTTTTTGGAATTGGACATTTTATAAATGTAGTTATTAGCTTAGGTGTTCAAATGATGGTGTAATGTTTATCACTGCAAGGATGTAGCCAACAATAGATCTTTTGTCAGAGTGTTTATAAATGCATTTCAACACTAAGTGTAAGGAATTCAATGTGCACCTTCACTATCTGACACTGTTGTATTGTTCTGTATATGTGAGGTGCTGTTGGATAAAGGTGATGTGTTTTATTATTAGGTGTAATAGTTAATTATGGCTGTGTGACAGTTGTATTGGAACTGTGCTGATACATACTGTAGGCCTACCATATTCCACCAGCATGGCTGTATCACTAAAGTGAACATTTAACTTCAATAAGTTAAAAAAAAAGCTCTGAGGCCAGGGCCTTACTAAAATAGTTTTTGCATCATATGAAAGTTGTATGTCAAGTGTACATTTAATTTCTTATGCATTTGATGGACAATATAAAAAAGCACCTTATTTGTTAACAGAAATTCAGTGGGTTCAAAACAGTTCTTGTAGTTTTCAAATCCATCTATAAGTTATAGAGGCATTTCTGATTTACAGATGTACACATTCACAAGCACTTCTGGCATTTAATAACTTCAGCAGGATTGGGATTAGGTCCAAAAAACAAACAAAGCCAGCACAGAAGAGTCAAAAACTGCAGTTCATCAAAAGGCCACTTTTTGGAGCTGGCTGGCTCCAAAAAGGGAGTCAATCTCCACAATCCCCTATGTTAAAATGCCCACCTTTACAGCAGAAATAAACATGTTTACAACCTAGTACAAGAAATGTTTTGGTCAATTATAGTAAGGCTTAAAGTTATGCATAGTTAAGGACGTGCCCTCTCAGGTGGCTAGCAGCTAGATAATTCAGCAACCAGGCTTTATTCAGCCCACCTTTGCCAGGTGGCAGCGGCTGTGGCCGACAGGAGGAACCCACATTGAGACTCACAACAACAATTCTGAAACCTATGGGTGACATCATGAACACTACATCCATGTTTTACATAATCTATCATGGATTACAAAGAAATTTACAATTTACTGCACACCTGGTACATTGTCAGTTTGTCTTTGCATTTGTGTTATTTTTGCCTTTTAATTATTAATCATGGTTTATATTTTATTCTTACAACCAGGCTCAAGAAAAGACAAAAACATGGAAGTTCAGCTGGGTTGTAACTGAAACGGGAAAGGGCAAATGGTGAAGCAAACACTTATCAAATGAAGCCAAACCAAATACCCAAACAGGCAAATGCATTAGTGGAAGCCAGGGTTGGGAGAGGGCTGAGTGTCATTTAGACTGGCCTACAGGCTCCTGCAGACAGAACCCTGTCCAGAGGGTCAATATCCCCCCCCCTGAGATTAATGTCCATGAGCCAACATGGAGACTTCATCAAACTTCGAGTATTTCCAAAGCTGTGGGCATAAAGTGCTTTTCGTAACCTGACGGAAATGGTTCCTCCTCTGATGAGCTCCAACAATCCCCCGTGTCCTCTTCCTCCTCCTGCTTGTCCCTCTCCTCATCGGAGTCAATCATTTTGCTGTACTCCTCTCTCCCAAATCTGTGGTCTGTCCTGTGACACTCTGCTATGAGAGCATCCACCCCCTGATCATCTTGGCAGTCCAACTGTGTGCACCCATCTCTGACCACTAGCCTAGTTAATCCCTCAGGGTCTGAGGTTTTCTCCAGGGAGGACTTGAAAGCCTTGGGCTGGATTTCCACAATCTCTAACAGAGAGATCTTGGGATGTGGCTCACAGACAGGAATGCAGATCCAAGCCAAGGGGTCATTAATCTACAGAGAGATCACACAGAGACAGCTTTTTTTGGTATTTTGGTAATATAAAGTAACAAACTATGACTTAACCACATTAGTGAGCGTGTAGTTGTAGACAGCATAAGCAAACAACAGTGGAATAGCAAAATAACGGCATTACTAAGGATCAACAATCTATGTAAACCCTCCAACATTAGACCACGGCTCACAGAAGACAAAAGTGGCCCTATCATTTCGGTCAGTCTCTCACCTGGTGCTTCATCTGTCTGAAAATATGGCTATTGCGAGGATCTGGCACTTTCTCACTGAAACACTGATGCACCAGTGGACACACTTTGTTGTCTCCTCGACAAACACTGGCAGACACACAAGAGGAAAAAAACACAGGAAACCCCACACAATCACATAAAGTCTTCACAATCTTAAAGGTTACTTTTTTTTAAAAAACATTTACATTTATGTATTCTTAGCTTCAGTGTTCACGATGGAGCAGTGGATAAGAAACATGCCTTTGGTGTGAGAAACCCAGGTTAAATCCCCCACTTTGACACATCTACTAATGTGTCCCTGAGCAAGACACTTAACCCCTAGTTGCTCCAGAGGTGTGCGACCTCCGACATATTTAGCAGTCAACTAAATTAATAAATGTAAATGTCTATAGATTTGACACAGATGGGAGACTAGAGCTTCAGAAATATAACATGAGTAAAAGATGATAATCTCACCAGTATAAAATACAGCATATTACAACCAGAATAAATATTCCAAGCAGACTTGGTATTAAGTTGTCTAAAAAAAAAAGAGAGAAAGAGAAATCAGATGAGAGAGATTATCTAATTGAGCATGGAATATGACAATTCAATCTATTATGCTGTAACAAATATCAAATGACACCGCTGAAAAACTCTTCTGCTGATCCTAAGCTCCTCATATGCAACAAAAAATTGTTAAGATGTGATGCAATACCAAAATCTTCGCGGTGCTTGGTTTTGAAACTTGTGGTGGAATTTGCTCCAGGCCCGGCCACAGTCACAGCTCTTATCCACACCTCATACTCCTGTCCTGGACTGAGTCGCGGCAGCTCAAACGTCCTGTTTTCATGCTGAGGGGATGCACTCACATTGTACACTAGGAGAAGAAATTAGCTTGGAATGCGTAATCAGAGAATAGCTGACAGATAAAAAAAATAGCTAAAGTATTAATTTATTTAGTTAATTACTACTTTGTTTTCTTTCTTTCATCATTGTTATACATGTTCATTTTGATTTTGTACTGAAATATGAAAGGTAATTGAACTAAGAGTACAGTCATGCTAGCAGCTTCGTGAAGCTATACTTGGGCACAGTGATGCTTTGAGCTAAATATTGTCAATATGTTAACATGCTCACAATGACAATACTCACATGCTGATGTGTAGCAGGTATAATGTTTAGAATTTTCATGACTTTAGTTTAGCATGCTAGCATGCTAACATTTGCTAACCAGCACTAAAGTGCAGCTGAGGCTGATGTTAATGTCATTGGTTTTGCAGGTATTTAGTCATTGACCAAAGAACTGGACAATTTCAATTTGACCTGGTGATGGTGTTAGATTAAAATTTAAGTTTTTACTTAAGTTAATACAAATTATCCTAAAGGGGGGCATGAATGTGTGTACCACATTCTATGGCAATCCATCCCATAGTTGAGGCATTTTACATAAGGCCACATATGTGAACCTTAAAAGTTGGTGCAAAATGAAAAGTCAGAGAATCACTAAAAAAGGAACCACAAATGTCTGTAACAAATTTAGGGCCAAAACATTAAAGAGATGTTGAGATGGAGATTGTTGGTGGCGCTCTAGTGAAAAGTTCAGGGTATCGCCATCTGATAGTTGTCGAGATATGTCATCCATAGAGCCTTGCTGCTAACGTGGCTAAAAATGATCTAATGACAAATATATCTGATCTATTTTTATAACACAATCTTTGCAAAAATCCCTTGAGTCTCCTATGTTTCCTTTTCTAATTACTGCAACTGTATTGTATGTTGTTGATATGTACCATTTTGTCTGTCTACTCCTATTTGGTAGTACAGGATCACCCCATTCTGCTGCAAGAGGGGAACAGGCTCCCACTGTAGGGTCACACTGGTGGCAGTAATGGAATACACTTTAAAGGACGGCACTCTGGATGGGGCTGAAAAGTGATTGAGAAAGGGACATGAGGATAAGTTTGGAGGAGAGGTCAAAATTAGCTAAAAAAGTAAAGAACAATACATAAATACTTACTTCCTTGAAGAGAATATCCAATAGCAGATGAAAGGTGACAGACTTCACTGCTATTAGACACTGTGAACAGTGACACTTGGTAGGGTGTGTACTTTTTAAAGTGACCTGTAGGTGGAGACATACATCAGAGTAAGACAGCCATTTTGAAAACCGTCAAGTAAAACACATCTCTAACAAGTCCTTGTGCTTTTTAAGAATTCGCTCTTCAAGATGAAAATTTAATCAGTGATTAGTGAGCGAAGGTTCCTTTAAATTAAGGTTCTCTAACACTTTCTGACGCTGCTCAATTAGATGTTTGAATTACTTAGGCCGCACTGCCATCTAAGTAATCTTTTTCAATTCCCTCTGTTATTAAAATGAAAGTATCCACATCAAACAGACCTTTAAATATCCCTGTTGTTTGGCTTTTGTCCACTTTAATCCAATCAAATCCTTGGCCCGGAGGATAGCCTGCTTGTTTGTATTGTACCACATATTCCTTCAGGTTGTCAGAGAGCTGAGAGGGCAGATCCCAGGACACAGTGAGGTTCTCTTCATCCATCTTGAGGTGAATAGCTAGCTCCTTTTTCTCTATTCCTTTGCAAGAGACAAATGTTTTGTTAGTTCTGCTGAGCCACAGGAAACGGAGAAGTAAAAAAGAAGGATTAGAGAATTTGATAATACAAGTATACCTCAACTATAACTATTAACTTATAGCTTTTTCATACTTTTATGCCAGCTTGGGCAATTGATACCTTGTATTGGAGTCACGAGGAAAGAAGGCACTGTGGTACCATGGGCGTTGTAGGCTGATAGAATGACTGATGATACATCCTTTAGAGAGGAAGTGAACTGGCATTGCATCTCATCACACACCAACTGGCCCCTTGGCTCAGCTGTGGATACATTCACCAACATGGCAGTGCCATTTTTGTAAGACAGACTGACTTCATATCCCAGAATGAGACGGCAAGCCTGAGATACAGAAAGCTTCTGGATGTGATGAAGAGAAGGAGAGGATAGCGAGGGTGAATTTTCATTACGTGGTACTCTGGTTCATTATTTTGATCAGAGAATAATGATTGTGGGTAATTTGTTTTCCTACCTTCCAGGTCAGAACACAGTCGAAGCTTGCAGGGGATGTCCCACAGTCCTGCCATATATCCAGCTCTCCCACAGGGGCTGAACAGGAGAAGGAAAAAGACAACAAGGAGGAGAGATTATGCCAAAATCAGAACCCAGTGCCGGTTTGTGGAACTCAGTTTTAGCAGAGAAAATGGTTATTTTGTTGAGTGGGGGAGAAAACACTATTTTTGGGGTAAATTAGATTAGACTTTGTATTTTGTTTCATCTCTGCAGAATTACTGTACCATACTGTACCTACTGAAACTAAAATTATATAGTGAAGAATGTAATTGTGGTCATGAGTTGACTTAAAGGAATTGTTCAACATTTGGGGAATTACAGTTATTTGCTGTCTTGCTAAGATATAAATGAGAAGATCGATGTTCTCATGTTTGTATGGTAAAGGCTAAGCTGTTTAGCTTAGCTTAGTACAAAGACTGTAAACAGGGGGAAACAGTTGTGGCTCTATCCAAAGGTAATGAAATACGGCCATCAGCACCTCTGTTTTTTTAACTGTCAGCAAAAAAGCAAATGAGCACATTTTCCAAACTGTCAAATTATTCCTTTGCTTTATAACTCAGCAGTTAAAAACAGTAAAACAAACAGAAGAAAAAATAAACATTTATCAGCCTTTTCCAAGTTCA
>JAPMOB010246258.1:0-14611 GCA_029875015.1 Lepomis gibbosus | reverse complement strand
GGTATGTATGGACTTATCTAACTCTGGGGGATAAGGTGAATAAGCTAAAGTCCCAAAAAGTCGGAGTGTTCCTTTAAGGAAGAGAACATTTTTCCAGCAACATCCAAAGGCTATTCATGCGAGCAATGAGCAATGTGTTTGACTGATTACAGTGATCTTGATTTTACAGTATCGATGGCGTAGATATTTGTAGGAGCAGCTCACTTGAAAAAGATAACAGCCTGTCTACATCTAGTAACAGTAACATGCATGACTAAGTGACCGACTCCGTGGTCACATTACAACATCGTCAGACTGAAACTGCTGTTTATAGACATTCTCAATTCAGTGTGAAGTTCAATAACATGTAACGTTAGCCTATAAAAGCGCTCTTATAATTTGTGTGCTAGCTTGCAAACAATACTAAAACAATGGATGAAACAATCCACATGTTTAATTTTTCATTTACTTTTGTGAAGTCGATTGTCAGCCTTCACCGTTGAATGCACGCTCCTGTGGCGGGAGGGAACACTTTCTATCAGGGATAACTACCTTGGCATGATGGCCCAATCCCAGTGTCCACCCTCACAGACTCGCAGACTTTGAGGCGTGCTCCCGGGACGTCCGTGAGGGCTTAGGGCCGTCCCACTGTCAAATCGTTAAGTAGGGCTCTCTCGCGGACATTGGAGCCCTTTTTTGGCCCTTTTTGTTGGTCTGCATTTCTGCAGACTTTGCCTTACCGTTCGTAGTGGTATGACGTGGGAGGGATGGCGCAATGGTTAATATGCCCGCCTTTGGTGTGAGAGACCTGGGTTCAATCCCCACTGTGTCCCTGAGCAAGACACTTAACCCCTACTTGCTCCAGAGGCGTGCGACCTCTGACATGTATAGCAATTGTAAGTCGCTTTGGATAAAAGCGTCAGCTAAATGAATAAATGTAAATGACGTGAAACACAGGGTTTACCAAGGGAAGCCCTGGTTTTAAGAGAAGAAGAAAACGGTAAACAAACAAGCATCAACACCAACGCTGATGTTAACATTGTTAGGTTGTTTTTTTAACTTGTCTAATAAGGTGTATAACCTTATTATACACTTTGTTTATTCAACTGTTTATTTTAGTTTTTGCTTAATGATGCTGATTTGACCAACAATAGTGTATTGATTAGTGACAAATATATATTGACATTTACCTCTCCTCCACTCTGAAAGGCGAGAGACTGCAGGACTTAAAAATCAGACAAAAGCATAAAATAAAAAGTGTTTCGGCGTCGTCAAGGTGACATGATAAAGTGCGAAAGTGCTGTCCTGTTTCTGTTTACAGCATTTTGAGCCCTTGCAGCCTCTTAAACTAAATCACCTTCCAAGTGACGTCAGTAAAGTCTCTGAGGGTTCAGGGCTCAGGGCTTAGGGGGGACACTGGGATTGGGCAGATACCTGTCCGTTGCGGTGCAACGTCTTAAAGGATCCAACTTGTTTAGACACATTTGTTCCGCCGAGGTCTGTGTTACAGGGGCTCTGGCCCCTCTGACCTTCTGAGGTATCACACTAAGTGATAACTCAGGAGGTCAGACGCATTTAATTGGATCTGGTAATAATGGCTACAGGTCTTTTAATGAACTGAGAGGGAAGCATATTATGATTCATTAGTGATACAGATCTCTCATTACAATCTAGTGTGACCAATCCCTTAAGTTAACTTAACTTTATTTTTTAAGCATAAATCGTCAAAACTACAAGAAATTGTACCTTACTTGCAAAATCAGCAAAAGCACTTCAACGGCAGATGTCAGTTTTATTCATCAAATACATCCCAAGTATGTCAATTTTCTGAGATTGGCTGCAGAAGACAAGATATGCCAGGTTTGAAGGACAATGATTGATTTACCGGACAGCCGACCAGGTGGAAATGTTACCACGACACCCAGTCAGCCATGAGGTGACAGGGCCAAGAATGTCATAGGAAATCATAAAATAACAGAGTGAAAGTCATTGCTCAAAGGTCGGTTTCACCCCCAAAAAAGATTGTGCATGCCACAGAGGTCCCATTATGACTGTCCATGTGGATGAATTCATAAAGTGAAATAAATATTTTAAAGAGAAGATTTATTGAGAGCCTGTAGCAGTAGCATTACTTGCTTGACACAAGACAATTGATCTTTGGTTACCATAATTATACAGTCAGAATTAAACGAGTCTTTTTGAGTCACTGGCTAAAATTATTAAGAAATAAACAGGGAGGCAGCATGAAGGAGGATAAGAAGAGAACATGAAAGGGGAAAAGGCTGAATAAGGAGAGAGGGGTGAGACAGAGCGGGCTGGTAAAGTACAGAGGAAGAAAGAGAAAGAAGTCTGCTGGAAACTGGAGTGCTATAATAAGACAGCTGGGTTCCCACACAAAATGACAAAGCAAGAGCAGAGGCAAAGGGGGGGGAAAGGTGGGCAATACAAAAAAATGACAGAAGAAATAAGCAATGGGCTGGCAGGAATAGAGCAAGGAATAGGATGATAGAAAAATGGGCAGATTCTAAGAGGAGAGGAGGAAAGAAAATAGCGGGAGACAAAATGAGAAGGTGGCAGAGAGGTTCTGCTGGAGCGGCTCGTTACTGCTGAGCCAACTCATGCTCTCTTGCCATCTCCAAGAGCTAATTGGCACCTCCAGTGTGAAAACTCGAGCCTGTGTACTCATTCTCACAGACATACTGCACACAAACACACACATACACACACATACCTGCACACACACACAGATTTACAGGGGATAGAAAATATAATCTCAACACCTCATGAAAAAGCACTTCCAAATAGCTTAAACAAGCTATAATGCATGACAAAGGAAATAATTGACTGTGTAAAAGATTACCACAATAAAAGAGAATGGTCTTCCCTTTACTGTTACCTCAAAATTAATCATGATCCTTATACTATGGCCACATATCAAAGGGAACAAAATAATTTATGCTTAATTAAGACTAGTTGTTAAATAGCTGACTTACAGTAATTATGTTCAAGGTGTCCAAATCATAGACTGATTAAAAGAAGTGTGAGCCGCTGTGACGTCAACCATTTCTTAGTGGACTACTGTTCTGAAGCCTCGAATATGGTAGCCATGCCCTAAGCATACTCTGCTTTATTTATAATGTATATATAAAATATAATTTACAAAATTAACATCATGCTCTACTGAAGAAGACTTGAAGCTCAATTGAGACCATAAACTCATCAGGAAAATGTCATTGCCATCTGACTTCTTTTTGCAACCAGTGGAGTCGCCCCCTGCTGGCCATAAGTAAGAATGCAAGGCACGTTCTCACGGTCTTCAGGTTTCACACACAGAAGATCCCACTTGGTCCAATTAATAGAATTCTAACAGGCACCTGCTGCCCAGTCCAAATGCAATTCCACTTTTACGACAAATGGCGATAAAATTAAATCAGAATACTAATCAAACACATTATCATTTACATTATCACTGTGAGCAACAATAATACTTATACGCAGCTACAAAATAAGAGAATAATGGTCTACAGTTAAGTCACTGCAATAATGCTGTGTACTTTTCTCGCCTATTCAACAGCTTGAGGACTGATGGGATGAATGCAGAAAAATTAGTAGCCAGATGGAGAGGCAAGAAATAGTAGTTCTCTAGTTCTTTCCACATTTGTGTTACAACATATTGCATCCTATTTGCTTAAAGACACGTCTGAGCGAGAGACTTAGGAAGAGAGAGCAGCCAGGGAACACACACAGGCTTATCAATACAACTATGAAACACATTAAAACGTGTGTCTGACAACACTGAAGTTGACCTGACCGTTAAGTTGCTGTCACCATCTACCCATCTACTGTCATGTGATGGTGAAATATAAACTGTAGTTGGAGAACAGCAGTGCCTTTTGGGGAAAGCTAACAATGTTAAAAGTTTATTCTTTGTTGAAAATGCTCAGTTTCATTCTCAATTATAATCAGATTTCTCAACATAATCCAAACGACTGCACAGTGAGTGCATGGTGTGAGCAGTCTCACAAAGGCTTTGCTCATGCTTTACACACTGCTGCCAATCCACTGCACTGTGGTTACCGACTGATGAGCATCCGCAAATGTCGAGATGAAAGTGTTTCTCAGTTTGCTTTATTTCTGTCTTCACTTCACTAATTGATGCGTGCATTGTCATAATGGTGCACTTCTTCACTTCTTTGTATTTTGCAAAGCACTGAGCTCTCTCACAACACCAACAACAGACCTACACACAACTCAAAGATCAAACAGCAGAAAGACACTTGATTTTGCTAACTCATTCTACTGAATAAGGATTGTGGCATCCATCTTGTACAGTGCATTGTGCTTCAAAGGGATTGCTTCACGGCTAGTGTGAAGAGGAGGAATTCGTACAGCATCCAGTAACACAGCATGTGAGTATTTTCTCAAGACAGACATAAATATGTGACCCCACCCTTTCATACTTTTGCAGTCTCTGACATTGCAACAGTATAAAATGCTATTTACACCAAACGGTAAGAATTACGTGAAGTTTGTATTGGATGGTGAATCATGCATGAACTGTGTGTGTGTGTGTGTGTGTGTAAGCATGTTAACTCCATGGCTTTTTCCAGCTCAGTACAACAAATTGATGCCGGACAATATGGTTAAAACAAAAACTCACAATATTTGTAAGCCTTGATGCCTGAGCATTAACTATGCAGGAAATTATAATGTGGTTAGCTAATCTTAAAGTCTGCACAAGACGGTGCATCTTGCTCTAAAACCTTAAACTATTGTTGATATATTTCTGTTAGGGTACTAACGCTACAAATAAAATATGTGGTGTTAACTTTAATAATTAGGCTTAAGAGAGGTTGGTGGGCCTCTTATTTATTTAGAGCATTTTCATGCTAGGCTAACCACGTCTCATCTCCAGCTCCACACTTAACATACAGTTATGGGACTGATATCAACCCTCTCATCTCCCTTTGGACAGAAAATGAATCTGCATATTTCTCAAAATCTTGATTTATTTTAAGTGATGCCTGGAAATGAACTAAGCTGGCATGATTTTATCTGTTGTAATCTTGGAGCATTATGTTTGGCTAGTGTCCTTATCTGAATACAAACCATAAATCACCCAAATGTGTATGTTAATTTTAACATCACATGACAAACCAAGGACCATGGAGGGCAAAGAGTATGCAGTTTGTTTGTTTTTTAGCTCCTGGTGTTGTGGAATAGTCCGTGCTTCAAGAGCCTTTGTTTTACCAAAATTATTAAATGTCAGTATTGCTTGTTAGAAAAATGTAAACACCCTTTCCCCTTCATGCACTGTACATGAGACAAGAAGCTGACCCTTCTTTAGATGTATAAATATGTACTATGACCATTCTGCAGCTATTTGTATTTAAATATTAATAACACGTTGATACGATATATCTAGGAACGGCATTCCTACTGTATGTACTTACAGTGATAAGCAAAGTTACTTTGAAATGGTGGTAATTTTTAAATATGTGAGTATGCAACTGTCCTAGTTAAGGTGACAGAATATTTCTATTACTTGCAGAATTCCTAACCGGCAGGATCGGCCTTTTCAAACTGAGGGCTATCAGGGAGTGGGTCTCGCCTTCCTATATCAAGGAAAATGAGACTTCCATTACCGGCTGTGGCACCACCTGCTGCTCTCACAATCTCTAATCCAAAGATGCCAGCTGCTGACACCTCAATCACATTCACTGTCTCCCTTGGAAAATTTACCTGCCGAGCACAGGAGTGCTGCAAAAACCTGTATTTCCCCAAAGTGATGAGACAGACTCTTTAGCTCTGTTTGATGGTAGGGCAAATGTAGGGGACTGTAGAGAACGATGGTCTGACTAGACTGACTTTAGAGAACATGCAGGAGATTCTGTCCTCAAGTAAGTGATGAATTCTTGATTGTTTTTTTCTCCTGTGTAGCTCAAAGGCTGAATAGGCATGCACATTTCAGAGTCTTTTCCAGTTTAGGCGGTGCAGAGAGGGGGGGACGGTGAGAGAGATGAACCAGATCATATGACATCATACAGTAAAGAAATCATAAATCAGGGCTGCATTATTCATTCATGGGCATTCTTAAATAGGCAATCTCTGAAATAATGGACACTATAAAATCCCAAATGTGAAAGCGGAATGATGGCTGTGAAACAAAGCCTACTAGACATTTATGCCAATCCAGCACGGATTAACAACTCTAAATAATATTTATGAGTCATAGCAAGTGTTGAGAGACAAACACATACATAGAACACACGAGCAGGTCCCAGGCACTGAATCTGGGCCTTATGTTTGATGTGTGCACACAGTTAAACACACTCTGGTGGAAATAAGCGGTGCTACAGGTCAGCCTTTACAGTTTTTTAGCAGTAAATTGTTGGGGGAAAAAAGTCTTAATACAGAATGAATGAACCGTCAGTGCTGTTAGTTTTTGTACTACTTCCACTTGGAGTAGCAGAAGCTGAATGTTTGAAATATTTTACTTTACCAGCACTGGTACTGGTTCTTCTAACTATTTGAACTGTTTTCATTACTTACACTCTAGGTAACTGGTTGAACTTCTCTGTTTGCTTGCGCCAAAGTTTTTTTGCATGCAACATATGGCGTTCAGGTGTCAGATATATTTTTAAAAAATCACATTACAGATTAATTTTTTTCAAATGAATTACTAATTAATAACAATCTACAATCATTCCCTGGACCCCCTGCAGAAGAAGCCTCTGGGGTATCTCTGTTTGGAAATTGCTCCTGTTGGTGACGTGCACGCTTGCCTTCATTTTACAACAATCGCACTGCTTCCTAACACTGGCCCCTGACACAATCATAAATTCACTGGTATTACATGTTCCTTTTGGAAACGTATTCACAATATCTTAATAATTCATCTACACTAATGTAAATGGTTGATAAATGGTACTATGACTAATTTATTATTATTGTAATATTAGAGCTGAAGCTGAGTAGATGTGTATAATTTGGAAAGGAGGTTCTATTTTAAGTGCAGCCCAGTCTGAGCAGTTTGGCTGGTGAGGGAATTATTATTAGCATAAAACATGTTGATAGGAAATGAGGAAGTGTATTCAGATTAATTTTTAATAGTCTTTTACTTATTCACCCCACATTTGTGTGCTTCGTTTAGAAAGAAAGAAAGAAAGAAAGAAAGAAAGAAAGAAAGAAAGAAAGAAAGAAAGAAAGAAAGAAAGAAAGAAAGAAAGAAAGTAATTTGTTTCTTTCACAGATTTTCACTTAATACTGACCTCAGTGTATCACTCCACCCTGAAACAGACCGCTTTCACCTCAGGGTGACTAATTTTTCACCTCCTACCAGCCAAAGGCCACCAAGCAACAGGCATAACAGGAATCAATAATTTCAACGTGACACCCAGTGCTTTACATCACGCTTGCTTACCTGGATGCAAACTAATTTTCTTTTAACCCTCATGTCAGTCATCCTGAGGGCCTTTACAAAACATTTATGCCCCACACCGGAGCCACCCAACCTCCAAAAGAAAACTGGTCCTGCCTCAGGAACAAGGCCTTTAATAGCATATTGATCAAAAATGAATTGAGTGCACGAATGAGAACACGGCAAAGCACAAATAATACAAACTGCCTAGCCTTGGCTAAATGAAGGTCTGATCGATGCAGGATTAATTGCATTCCTCCCAGACCACAGTGGAATAAAAGCGTTAGATGTTGGATCCCATGCTTGTACAGCAAAAAACTAAAAGCATAACACCAGAACAAATCTATTTACTTTTAATAGTCTTCAATTCTCATCAGCTCTAATTTAACAACTTGCAATGAACCACTGATTAATTGCTCTGGGTTGGACAGTCAAGCGATGCAAAATGTTAACTTTTCATGAAAAACACGATAGATTGTTCTCTTTGGAAGCTTAAAATGCGCTGTTTAAAAGTTTTGTTTAAAATACTTAGTAATTAAAAATACATTTGTGCATTCATGTAGATTACAATTTGAATCTGTATATAGTGACCAGGCAGACAAATGTCAAGTAATAGAACTTTTTCCATTGAGTTCAGCAAAGCCGGTCACCCCATTCCAAAAACACAAAACAGTGAATATTATAGTGTGAAGTTATAAAGATTTAGGCTCACAAAACATATTAATAAGAAGATTTTTATTTGTGTGTGTGCATTTTTTGTTAACTGAACCCCTGGGAAATTCTGGGTTAAAGCTGTTTATTATTGATGTTTTTGCTGTAATAAATTTCAGTTACAAAACTGAACGGAAAAGTTTGATAATTTGTTAAATACAATTCACTCCCAAGAGTCGATGGGATCAATATGCTTATGCCTGTATGCTAGCTATAAAGCAAGAGCCAGGAGGCCATTAGCATAACTGGAATAAGGAAGGAAAATACACCTACCAACACCTCTACAGCAAGATAATTACCAAGTTGTAAGCTAATGGCCCCCAGGATCTAGCTTCATAGTTTGCACACCAACATGTGAGTTGTATTGATTTTATCATGCAACTCTCTGCAAGAAAGGGAATTTGTGTATTTGTCTAAATGCTAATGTTTTAAGATATGCTGGTCCAGTTTGACCACAGTACAATGGAGGTGAAGAGAATTTATTTGATGGTGCTTCAAGCGCTGTAAAAGTACAATGAAGAATAATTATAATAAAGAAAAGCTCCTTGGTACGCCCCCTACCAAGGAATAGTCTGGTTACTTGGGAAACTGTAAAAAAAGTCGGCAGTTTTTACTATTTATGTTTGGTAAAGTACACTGTAATTACCTGGTTGCTGTTGGGTTTCTCAAATAGACAGAAATGCAATTTCAAATCTCAAAACTTTCATGAAAAGGTAAATCAGAAAATACATTAAGTAGCCTTTCATGTTTAAGGCTTTTATACACTGAGAGTACAGTTATATTTGACTGTCCTGTCAATTGCTGGACAGGATGGAGGAGCAGGTTTGCTTGTAGGTCAAGACCTGTCAATGATTCAGCAGATTTTTCAATGGCTAAGAGGAGATTGGCCTTTTAAACATGACAAAAATATCCAAGTCAGAGATAAAAGGCCACAGGTGCAAGAGGTGTGCTGGGGCACTGAAGTGTCCCATTAGTGTCATGTTAAAATAAAGTGCTGCCAATAGATTTCTGTGACGACAAAATGCAGCAAGGTTTGTGTGACCATGCTCGTGTTTTAACATAAATGACTCACTGTTCAAAAGAACAGGCAAAGGCAGGTCCCTTGAAGCCCCAGATGTCCATTTACATCAAATTTGTATGTTAAGTGAGACAATGTAGAAACAGGACAATAAAGTTGGGAGGCAAAATAGGACAGCAGGTATGAGTCTGGGGGCTGTGTAGAATTTATATGTCATTACAGAGTATTTTAATTTGTTCTGATGGGTCTGATGTGAGAATCACTGTGTGTGTAATGATTCTTTTTTTTACTGCAACTAATTGTGGGCAGCAAAGTTGGAAATTTTGAAATTGCACATTGTTATGGTCAAAGGGCTTTTCTGTGTTTCTGTCTGGTTTCCCAGTCTGTCTTCTGTGTGTGTGTGTGTCTGTGTGTGTGTGTGTGTGTGTGTGTGTGTTTGTCAGGGCGTGGCACTCTGGCTCTCCTCTGGTCAGCCAATCTTCACTGCACCTGTGATCACCTGCACACCTGAGACTCATTCTAGTAATAACTAATAGTTTCTCACTCTAATTTAAGAGGTGTTTGATCACCCTGACCATGGAGGAAACGCTGGCAGGTGACTATTTAATCTGCAGCAGGGGACTTTGAGTCTGGCTAATTATTCAGTTGAGTTCCAAACATTAGCGGCTGAGGTGAAATGAAATAATGAGGCGCTGAGGGGAGTATTTTGTAAGGGATTAAATGAACAATTGGAAGATGAACTGGTGTCTAGAGATGAACCAGAGAATTTTGACTCACTTGTTTCCTCCATTAGATCGATTAACAGTCTCTGTTAACGGCACAAGGAGAGAGCTGTTGTTTCACATTCGGTCCCCAACCTTCCTTCCTAGACCCCAGCGAGTCTAGGAACTCCCTTGGACGCCAGAGATATGGCTAACCTTCATCTCCTGAGTCAGAACCTATACATTAAACTCAACATTTCTGTCAAATTAGAGCTAGTAAGTGCCTGTACTGTGGCCAGAAGGGCTGCTTCCTTGCTAGCTGTCCTGCATGGCTAAAAGATCTGGCTTAGCAGCGGCGGAAGAACTGCTGAGCCAAGGCAGTTTCCCATCCACCAAGCCAATAAGTCTTCAGATCCCTGCCACTTATTTTACAGCCACTGCAGGCCTTAATTGACTCTGGGGCCGGTTTCACAAAGATAGACTTTGACTAAGGCTTACTTCGGATAGACGTCTAAATCAGACTGTTGCACAAAGCACTTAAGACTCTGACTATCTTAAGTAGGACTACATTGCAATGCATTCTGGGTAAAATAAATAAATAAAATAATACACTTTTCAAAACAAAAAACATGGCGGATCGAGTAAGCACAGTCAGCCGCTCAGTGCAGTTTACCCCAGCGGAAAAAGTGCGTTTGTTGGAGGAGTATAACAGTTACAAGGACACTTTGCGAATTTAGCGGAGAATGTAGTAACAAAAAGAAATGTTTAATTAGGAAAAAGATTGCCACGACAGTTAACAGCGTTAATCCGACCGTTGAGCTGAGCGTTAAAGACGTACAGAAAAGATACAAAAACATGGTACAAGATGACAAAAAAGAAATTTTTAAGAGGAAATATCCAAAAACGGGAAGAGGACCCCAAGAGAAACTTAAAGACACCACTGAAATGGTGATGAATATATATGGTGGACAGTCGCCAATGTTCTGGGGGATAAGCGGAGGACGGGAAAGTGGAGTGTTTGGTGTGGTTACCGGCGGAGTTCCCTCAGCCGCTGAAAGCACCCCGCCTTGTCAAGCGGTAGAGCCAGACAGTAAAGAATACAGGTAACAGAGGGTGATTGTTTTAAAGAAATCAGTTTGTTTTTTAACTTTTGCTTTATGCCCTCGATTTGATGCTAATAAAGTCAAGTTGATGTATGCTAATGAACCGGTAAGCTTGCTAACTGATTGTCACTGCTGGTTGCCAAGGTAACATAGATTCTTAGACCTAAGTTAACCTGGTCTTTATTTTTGGGAAACAATCTAACTTGCATTAGACTAGTCTAACACTATAGACCGGTCTAAAATAGCTTTGTGAAACCGGCCCCTGGTGCCGAAGGGAACTTTGTTGACAAAGGATTTTGCCATACAGTCTGGTATTTCTGTCATTCCCTTGGATGAACCATGCTCAGTAAATGCTCTACATGTCTGCTTGCTCAGATGTACTATTGTACTGGCAGCCATGTAGAGACTATCCAGTTCAGTACTATATTGTCACCCAAGTTTTGGGGCATCCCTAGCTCAGACAGCATTATCCTCATATAGACTGGTCAGCTGGTCTCATAACTAGGTGGAGCTCTTTTTGTCAAGCCCAGTGTCTGCAGTCAGTACTACCAGAGATCACTGTCCAGCCAGCCGGCACCAAGCCTTCTGATCATCATAACCATAAAGTCTAGTGAAGATTTGGTGCTGTCTCCCCACTGCCCACATGATTGTGCTATTGACCTGCTTCTTGATTCACCTCTTCCCATTAGCAGGTTGTACAACCTGTCACGCCCTGAAAGTGAGTCAATGGAAAAATACATCAAAGACAGTGTTTTTCTTCTCCTGTTGGACCAGGGTAAAAAAGACAAAACTCTAAGACCACGCATAGGTCGAGAGGCTCGTGAGTGTAAGACAGCCTGCTAGGACACTTTGAGTACCTAGAGATGCCTCTCGGGCTAAACCAGCACTCCAGCTGTCTTCCAGGCTCTTGTCAAAGATGTCTTAAGGGACTTTCTGAACCGGTTTGTGTATGTACATCTGCATGACATTATGATCTTATTAAGTAACCTGTCCAACCAACTTTCCCATGTTCGGCACGTTCTTCAGAGGTTGCTGGTGGACAAACTCTTCATCAAAGCAGATTAAGTGTGAGTTCTACCCCAGTTCAGTCAGCATCCTGGGTTACATCCTTTACAGCAGGTAGGTGAAGATGGACCTAGATAAGGCGAAAGCAGTGGCGAGTGTGGCCAGTACCCAGGATCTGTAAGCTGTTACAAAATTGGTTTGCAAATTTCTGTTGTCGCTTATTTAGAGACAATAGCAAAGTGGCTGCAACTCTCACTCAACTCCAGTCTATCCTCCAGGAGCTGTCACCTTGCTTGGATTGAGTACGCCCACAACTCGATTACCAGTGCTGCCACATAGCTGTCCCCTTTCGAATTCTCTTTGGGTTATCAGCCACCTCTGTTTCCCTTACAGGAGAGCGAGCTGTCTGTGCCTTCAGTCCAATACCACCTTCGTCACTGCCGTAAAGTCTGAATGGAGACTCGTACGGCTTCCGCCGCATCACTGGACCTCCAGAATACAAGATCGGTCAGAAAGTTTTGCTTTCCCCATTAAAAATTCCATTAAAAACTGACTCCAAAAAGCTCTCTTCTCATTCCAGGTGGAACAAGTCATTAACCCATCTAACTATGGTCAGCGGTACCTCTCCTCTGTTTTCTTTTGTTTCTGCTGTGTGTCTCCCCCCCTCCATGGTGTTTCTGTCCTGATCCCCTATATGTCTTCTTTGTGTGTCTGGGTGTGCCGCTCTGGCTCTCCTCTGGTCGGCCAATCCACTCTGTACCTGTAATCACCTGAGGCTCATTCCAGTAATCAATCTCCTCTAAATTTAAACCCCAGTTCTTCACGCCAATCTTCGCCAGATTGTCAGTTCTCTCATGTGGTACTGTACTGCAGCTAATCTCCTGAATCTAGTGTTTTTTGCTTCCTTTAGACAAGCCTATTTCTGCCTGTGATTGGATCGTGCCAGTCTGCCTCTGCTTTTCCTGTGCGCTCTTCTGCCTGTCCAGCTCTCACCTCACACCTGTGTCTTTCAGAAGACTTCTAGCAAGACATCACTCTTTAGTCATTTCTGGAAGTTTGTAAATAAACTGGACTGTTACTTTTTACTCCCGCTCTCTATCCGTGTCTTTGCACGTGTCACTGTGTTGTTTTTTTGTCTTCTTTAGCTTCTTCATTTTCCTCTCCTATGATCATGAGAGTAATGAACATGAGGATAATTGAGAAGATTGGGTAGATGAGGAGGAGGAGGAGGAGGTCCTCTTTCCTGTTTTCCCTGAAACAAAATACATTTACTTAGAGGTTCATCTGTATTTTCTAAAATTTCTTTTGCTTGCTCTCTTACTTAAATAAACTTCTCACTTAATTGTTCTGTAAACATGGGCAATATTGTTGAGACTTTTGTTTTAAGAAATGTCAATGTTGTAAAGCACATAGGGCTTTTCAAAAAATGTCCATAACAATGTACTTCCTGCGTTGCTGAGGAGGGGCAGCTGTCTGAGCTAGGCCTGAATCAGTTGTTGTTGTTGATGATGATGGTCCAGCTGTGAAAAATAATATTTATCATCATTTATTACCTGTATTTGTACACATAATGTATACAGGTAATGATGGGAGAGAGAGGGGGAACATTATTAAATGAAGGTCCATTACTGTAATATGTAGCATATGTCTAAACCAATAGGTTAGCAGGGTGGACAAGTACAACATATATAAGACAGGACACTATAACATTGAAAATTGCAATTCAATTGAAGTACTTGAGAATTCCTCCCATCATAAAGCCTGTGCAGACGTTTAATGTGCATTATTTACTGCTCACGTAAATGTATGCGTATTACTGCATAAACTCCTGTGGGTAGTTTTCAGGGTTTAAGAAAACACTGATTTGCTTCAGTAATTAAGGAGTATTTAACTGAAGGTCAAGAAAAATCACGCGCATGTTGCTGGTTGTCAAAAACATTGCTATGATTGAGAGAAAATGCATCCAAAATGTATTACAAGTGAGGGCAAAGAAATATGCAGTTGGGCTTACTGCCAGGGCATCTGCTGATTATGTTGACTTCCTCCATGATGGATTTTTTGCTAAGGAAAAACAACACTGTAAAGCTTTATCTATGGACATTATAAATATTTTGACATTTGTTTAAAACTTATCCCACATTTAGCTGACGCTTTTATCCAAAGCTTACAATTGCTATTTATGTCAGAGGTCGCACGCCTCTGGAGCAACTAGGGGTTAAGTGTCTTGCTCAGAGACAGAATGGTGGCTGGGTCACAGTGGGGGATTGAACCTGGGTCTTATCCATTGCACCATCACCATCATTTCCACTGTCCAACAGTAGTTCTTGTTGATGATTATAAAAGCGAACACAAACAATTAAGTTCATCTGCAGGCCAGAACTTTCGAGACGATTCTGCTGTAATGACACAGCAGAATTGCTTGTTTAAATATCTTTAATTATACAACATTAGCTGACCTGGCTAACTTATCGCTACCAATTTATGATATAGACATGTCTTCACTTCAACAGTCTTACTTATGGACTACACCACACACAAGAATTTAAGAAAGCGACAGAAATACAATCTGTATAGATTAGGGCTGCAACGATTCTTCGACGTTGTCGACAAAAATCGATAATAGAAATAGTCGACAATGAATTTCATTGTCGAAGTTGTCGCCAGACATGTTTTT
>JAPMOB010246251.1:0-50917 GCA_029875015.1 Lepomis gibbosus | reverse complement strand
GCTGATTTCTCACCTCAAAACTTCTCAGAAGTGGATTTAGTGATGAAATTCCTTATGAAAACTGTAAAATAAACTTTCTGTTGCTGGCCTCTGTCTGGCGTATGCAGTGATGATGCAGTGAATAGTGAATATTCTCTCTGACTAATCAGCAGTCTGTTGTGTTTTCGTGTTACATTTTAGTATTCCTCAGCTCACTTGGAACCTCAATGGAGGTGTGGTGATACGAAAAAATACCTGGAAGCAGGTACAGGTACAACATTTCTACAATGGAAAACCAAACAAAGGCAAGTCAAGCTAAAGAGCCTCCGCCCAGACTAGCTTGGTTTGAGGGCGTGCCTGACCCCACCAGCCGCTTGGCAAGCTTTATGACACATTTGCATTGTGACGTCACAAGACAAGGAAGTGAAGGGCTGGACTTCAAACGAGCTGATTTCAAGTGGTTCAGAGCAGAGCTTTCTGTGGGAGATGGGAACTCCCTTTGGGTTGGACTTTGGGCTTTTTCACTTTGCAAACCTGTTACATGCACAAAAAAGATATATAACTCAATAAAGGAGAGGGAAAAAGCACCACTTTAATGCCTGCAGAAAAACATGTCTACTAGATGACTGAAGAGCTGCATGAATCGAAAACCACCACATAAAAATATATTTATGCCACCGGAGAAAAGTTGGATAGATCTGGACACTGTCTCTAGCAGGTATGGGACTGTGTGTTCTGGCAGCTGAAGTAGGAAGCATAATAAAACAAGGGGATTTTATGGCGGGAGGGAGAGGAAAAAAGAGAAGGGAGGTGAGGGGGGAAAAATTAAGTTTTGACACTTATGCGTAGGTGTTCTTCACAACAAATTTCCTATAGGTTAGCAAAGTGCATCATTTATCCTCTCGTTTTCCCTGTGGACTATAGGGAATGGACAACAGGAAAATCAGAAGTAGCTCACAATTCCTAAGATAAAGGTGTTGTGATAGACTTGGTATTTTTCCTTGGTTAATGCAGTCAAATAGGCAGTATAGGAGATAGAAATATCAAAGTTAAAGATGTGGGAGAGGTTAGTGGTATGACTAGGAAAACACTGCCTATCAAGGCTACAGGCTGCACAGCCGCAAGGATAGGAGTATAGAGTTTACAGTAGCAACAAGGTGATAATGACATTTAAAAGAAACACCTGAAAGGTGTAATAAGTGCTCAGACATTGTAGAACAGGTACACCAAAGGTATAGAAGATAAGTGTTGAGTATAGGGCAAGGTTTCTCCAGCAGGAAAACTGAATCACAGAAAAGACAGATTGCTGTGGAGCAAACATATTGACAGAAAGAGGCAGCAATTTGAGCCAAAGCTGCCTTTGGACAAAGCAGTCAATGGATGAGCTGGTAAAGTGCAGGAAAGGGACTTGGCTACATGGTTGTGCAATATGGCAGGAAACCAAATTAGACTCATTACATGCAACATAATATGTGCCATCATCTCCCAAAACCTCGAGAGTGAGTGAGGGTGAGAAAAGACTAGAGAATGCTTGAGAATAGCACAGCAAATAATAGTCAACATTTATTACTAAATATTAAAAACGCCAGTTGCATCAAAACAGTGCAACGGCTGCTCATATGATATCTGTTAAAGATTGTTTTACAGTTTTATAGTGACAAAATCACAAAAGTGGAGCATCACATCTTGTTTTACACACTTTACACACCAATGTTACTATTATAAATTCAAAGCGTAAAAAACACTGCCACTACTACAAAAATACATTTTGATAAAGAAAATAAGTGAACAACAGAGGTCTCAGGTGCTGCAATTGATTAAAAAGCTGCATTTGAACCTCAGTGCTGGGGACAGAGAGGCTGTTCAAATGTTGTACCAGATCCAAACAGACGCTCTACGTTTAAAAATATTATGCAAAGCAAAGGAATTCAGAAACTTGTAAGAGTAACTTGAAGTGTTGAGTAAGTGTAAATATATATGAGGAAGCATGGAATGTTGAAATAAAGTGTTTTAAATAAGTGTCAAACATGTCCATACTGCACTGATTTAGCTTATGTCTATTTTAGCATTCAACGTGCTACCATGTTATGTAAATATAAAATTAACATATTGGAACTCTGGAATCAACAGATACTAAATATTTAATGACTTGGACCAGGATGTGGGCCAAAAAAACCCACGATTAGTAAAATCCTAGAAAACACACATCCTTGACAACATTTTCAGCACTTTAAGCTCAAATTGAAAAACATTTTATGAAGACTGAGACATCCATTTGACACAACTGAAGAGTTTTTAAGGAGACTGAAAACAAACACTGCAGTGTTTTAAAAAGCCCTAATCGTGCTGTAGTTTCACCAAAACACTTTGTGAACAGTAAAGAATCTTCAGCAGAGTAAGCTAAGTGTAAGGGTGTGTGCGCGTGTGTGTATTAATGGATTTCTTAACATAGTCAAGGTTTATTCTGTAGTTGCAAGCATGAGCCCCTGAGTGTGGCAGCTGAATACCAAATTGATTTTGTATAATGTATTATAATGCAGAACCCCACTGCCTAATGAAGTCCCACTGGACTGGGTTTCCTCTCTATAACTCACCTTTTGTTCTCACAAACACTCCGTCAGTTTGTTTTTGACTGACATAGATAAGATTTTCGTTAAGAAACGGCCGACAGATTATGACACAAGACTGAATATGTATTTATGATTAATCTGGAACTTTTAAAACATCTAAATATTTCCTACAGAAATAAGCATTTTGCATCCATGCAGGAATTAAGAGCAAAAAAATGGTTTTTAATGATATTTAGACATTTCCTGTAATTATTGTAATTTCTGAAAAAAACTAGACTTCATTAAGTGACAAATTACAGAGAAGAATATGTTCTAACATTTCTGGAATATCAATATACTGCTGTGTTGAAAAGATTTCTATGGTGACCTCTTTAATTGTGAGTTTCAGATAAACAAAATTCCTCAAAGGATTTCAAAGCTTAAACCAATGATCACTGTCTGCCACTTAACATTGTGAATGTCCAATGAAATCTAACAATGTAACCAATAGCTGAAACAGATAAGATAGAACAAATACATTACTTTAGACAGGTAATCATACTCTCAGAAATGAGGTGACAGAAATGGTTTATCTGTGCCTTCCTAAACACGCCCAACTGTGTTCATCCATATCTCTTGTATAACCATGTCTGTGCCTCCTGTTACTGAAAATCCAAATTAAATGCACGCTGACTGAATTCAATCCAATGCTCAAGTGCTTTTCACCATTCCTGCTGTTGTACCAACACTCACAGATTCGCTGGGTGACAAACTGTAAACCCAATGAACTCTGTATGGAGTAACTGCATTTACGCTGTGCACCATTTCTTCCATGACAAATGAGCCTTGCCTTTGGCAAGTTAATGAAACATTTTTAATGTTTTTTTATGTTTGCTTGATTCTAATGTTTATTTGTGTTAGTTTCACTTACAGAGATTGCATTGATTTTAGCCCGAGGTTCTCTACTCTCAAATGAATGAAAGTCTGCTATCAATCATCACTTCAGTGCAAAACCTGATTTCCATAAAGCAACACTCTCCCCAAAGGCTACTTCATTTCATACTAACTTTAAAGGAGTTGAAGGTAATATTTTATCACAGAACAAGCTTTGTAGCATGTAGATCATACTATCACACAAATCAGTTTTGTGTTTGTTGCGCTCAGGAGATGAATTGTATTATTTAAAACACACAGAAGTCAACTGAGCTACGGTATGAAAGTTTAAAAAATGAATAAGACAAGAAACCATAGTCGGGCAATCAAGAGCACTACTTCACACTCTATGGACTACTTGAGCAGACCAAGATAGATAAGATAGTTTGGGTTTGGATGTCTGGCTATTTAGCTGAATGCATATACTGTATGTATACACTTTTTATGAACGCGTTGCTTGTTATACACTATGATGAACAGGTCGAGTGTCACATCTCTCCCTCTTCATCTCCTTGCAGTTCTCATGCATTAGTTCCTGTTGTTATTAATAACTATTATAGTTAAGTATACACCTGGCCATTCAAATGAATAAAAAAACATGAATATTGTGCATCATTTAGTATTACATCATTATATAGACTTCTGTCAGCACCCCCAACAATGACTGACTTATAGTGTCCCAGATGAATGTCTATGATTATTAACAAGAATTAACAAATTACAAAAATAAAAATATAAATAATAAAAATACGTTTTAAATAGAAAGTTTAAGTTAAAAGCCTTAACCTGAAGATGAATTCAAATTTTTCCATGGAATCGTTGTTTAATTTAATGGCCTTGCTACCCTGGCATTTGGCATTTTTGCCCTCAAAAAACTTGACAACACCAAAGGCCAAGTGGCCTTGCTCCTAAAATGATTAAAATTCCAGGCAAGTTTGTGAGTTTATTTTTAAGATTTAAGGCTGGGGCTTTAAAGAGGTCATATTATGCTCATTTTCAGGGTTGAAATCTTATTTAGGCGTTGTTCTAAAACAGGTTTACATTGTTTCATTTTACAAAACACCATAATTTTTCATACTGCACATTGCTGCAGCTCCTCTTTTCATCCTGTGTGTTGAACACTTCATTTTAGCTAATATAACTTGCCTCTACATGATCTTTGTTGGGAGTTGCACATGTGCAGATACTAGTAAAGGACTACTAGCCAATCAGAAGCAGGGAAGGGCAGGCCAATGAGAAGCCAGTAAATACAGCTTCGGTTCAGCTGTATATCCCCTTACCAGTTTAGCAACATAAAATGGAGGAAGAGTTTCAGGGTGGTGAGTTATTATTTTTATAACAAAGGTATCATTCATCCATAAAGTTTTAACTGGGCTCTGTCTCTACATCATGGTAACAACTTTATGTCCATTGTCTGCCTGGGGGGTAGCTAGTGTTTGAAAGGGAGAGGGGAGGCAGCAGGCGGACGTTTTGTCACTGTGTGCTGCAGCTCAGTGTGTTTTACCACTGGTGTTTTTGCACCAAGACTAGCCGCTTGGCGAGCATTATGAAGCACATTTTGCTGTGACGTCACAGAGAACAAAAGGAAAAGGCTGGACTACAAACAAGCTGTTTTCAGGTAGTTCAGAGCGGTGGTTTCTGTGGGAGATGGGAACTCCCTTAGGGGTGGAATTTGGGCCTTTTCACATTATATGCACAAAAGGTATATAACTCAATAAAGGAGAGGGAAAGTCAAAAAGCATAATATGACCTCTTTAAGAGAGAAGATATACAAACACTTGATCATATATCTAGTTTAAGCACAGCCATGTAGCCACTCTCTCACTGTGGACGGACAGGAAGCAGCATGTGAAGATGGGAAAACATCTCTCTGACTCCAGGATCATCAGCACCTGTTCCCCTCAGGGCTGCATTCTTTCCCCTCTGCTCTTTTCCCTGTATACCAACAGCTGCACCTCCAGTCACCAGTCCATCAAGCTCCTGAAGTTTGTGGATGACACCACCCTCATTGGGCGCAATCTCTGATGGGGATTAGTCTGCATACAGGTGGGAGATTGACCATCTGGTGACCTGGTGCAGCAAGAACAGTCTGGAGCTCAATGCTCCAAAGACAGTCGAGATGGTCGTGGACTAAAGAAAGAGCCCAGCCCCATCATCCCGTGTGACTCATCAGTCACCACCGTGGACTTCCACTTCCTGGGCACCATCATCTCCCAGGACCTCAAGTGGGAGCTGAATATCATCTCCCTCAACAAAAAGGCCCAGCAGAGGATGTACTTCCTCTTTCCAAAGTCAATGATGGTGCATTTCTACAACGCCATCATTGAGGTTATCCTAACCTCCTCCATCACCATCAGGTCTTCCATCTTTTCAGGAACTGTACGCCTCCACGACTCTGAGGCGAGCAGGAAAGATTGCAGCTAAGCCCTCCCATCCCGGACACAAACTGATTCAGACTCTCCCCTCTGGCAAGAGGCTGCGGTCAATCAGGACCCAACCAAAACCTCTTCCCACAAAAACAGCTTCTTCCAGTCTGCAGCTACACTCATCAAAAAGCCCCGGGTCCCTCACTGACACTCCCCTCTTTCCAATAATGCAAATGTCTTTGCACATCTAAATTTTACTTAATTTCATATCATGCACAAACCTGGCACTTTGCACATATTTGTTGTTAATTGTTAATCATTATAGTTCTATATTTCTACATTTTATCAATTTATATATTTATGTTCACAATATCCTTTTCTGTTGCAATACGTCTGCACAACACAAACCAGAGTAATGCACATGTAAATATCTGCCACATTTTTTCTTCTCTGCAAATACTTGTATTTTTCTCTATTCTTTTATTATTCTTAAATAACTTGCATTTCTTTATTCCATATTTGTATATTTCGAGATTTATTTATGTCAACTTTATGTTTGTCTACGCAGCTCATCACCAAAGCAAATTCCTCGTATGTGTAAAACACTACTTGGCAATAAAGCTCCTTCTGATTCTGATTCTAGATGTAAGAATGGTAGTAGTTAAGACATGTCATTATGAAACACTGGAGAAGACAAGCTTATTATATCATTACCCATTGCAGTATCTTTTTCACACACATGCACACACACAAAGCATGCATGAACAGGTGCATTTGCACAAAGGCTTATTGATCCTATTAAGGGCTATTCAGGAGATAGACAAACCCTTTATTAAGAAATAAAGATTTTTTTTTTTGCTTTAATTTGAAACAATATTGGGACTTAGGTCAAAGGTGGAAATGGCAATTCTTAAGCATGGATGAGTCAATCATTGTTTCAGGGAGGAAAAAAGAAAAAAGATTCACTCATTTCTTCACTGCAGTGGTCATAAAAGCAGAGAAAAATACATTAAATAATGTATTTTGTTATAAAGGGCTTCATTTAAAATGTCTAACATGAACATTAGTAAATGGCTTGGAGCTGCACATCCTGCCAAACACTGACAGTGTGTGAGTGTGAGTGTGTGCTTGTGTGTGTAGTGGGGGTCAATTGTGAATACAAGGGATTCTCTGACTCTTAACTTACCAAATGTTTTGGGGAGGTGAAGTGTCTGGAGGTCACCTTTCAGCGGAGTGCCTTTTGGTGGCCATGTTGTCTACTAGTAGGGGTGCACGATAATCCTCCTCTGGTTGGATCATGGCATCTGGGAGGCAGACAGAGAGCATTTGGGGACAACAGAGAAAGAAAGGGCAGGAGAGAATGCGTTAAAGACAATTAGTGGAACACACTGACTGTATTTAGCATTTTAAATGGACGGCAAACTTCAACAGGTGGAAAAGACCGAAACAATATGTCACTACAATTGGAGCCAAAATGACTGCGCTTTCATTCATATATATAGTATATTTCATTTTTTCATTTAATTTTGCCTCTCAAACTAATTTGAATATCTTTTTATGTTTGTCACTGCCAAATTACTCATATTGCTCTCAGTAAACTACCTCTGCATCTGCAGCACTTTTAAAATCTTTCTTTATGCTTTATTTATGCAATATGTTTTAATTAAGGGTCTTCTCGAGTACTGTAGCTACCATTCCCCACTGGATAATATCTGTCAAAGGGAAGAATGGCATGTCTTCATGTCTAGGGAAGTGTTCATGCCTTATATAGTCTTGGTCTAGTAGAGTTGCCTGCTGCACATAGCTGGATCTAGCCAGGGGCTAAGGAAGCAGATCCTTATGAGAGCTCATTAAAACAGTCTTCAAGTCTTAAGAGACAAGTATGAATGCACTACAAAATATGAGCTTGCCATTAAAAATAATCAAAAGTAATGGAGCGATTCCCAGACTAAAAAAGAATTTAATGAAAAATGGAAGTCATGGCTGGCTTGGATAGGTAAATGAAAAAGGGTGACAAGAGTGGAGGACAGCCAGTGCAGGGGCTCGATGCTAATATTCAAACAATTCAGAAACAGCTCCAGTATTTCTGAACAATTGAGCACACTACTCATCATTTTGTGTTACACCAACAACTCACACCTCATGAGTCAATAAGGAAACATTTCTCTTCCAATAGGAAGTTGCATGACGTGTCTGGGGAAGGGTAATTCTCTTTGCATTGACATATTTATTTAAGTAACACTGACATTTTCATTGACTGCATGAAGACTAAACTGAGAACACCAATTTAAGTAAAAATTGGTTCTTCTTTTTAAAGAAGTCATCCTAACAAGATGGAATACCTCATCCTAATAATGATGACCTCACTTGGCCTATCTGCTCCACTTTTTCACTGAGTCTGCAGGGTCATTCTCAAGTGAGCCATAAAGAGGACTAAACGAGACAATTATCATTTTCAAGTTTCCACTTTAAATCTGTAACAAGACTTGATCTGAGTCTCAATTTGCATGAAATACCCTATGAATGAGGGGGCTTTTCCCACAATAATACGAACTGGTAATTATCCAGATAGAGTGTGAATGTGAATGTACAATGGCTCATTACCAATCTGAAACAGAAATGTGTCATACAGTACATATGAAGGCCACTCCTCTAAAGTAACAGATAAAAGGTCAAGTAATTATATAAGCTTTAGTTCTCAGTCTCACAGCGAATTACTCGGAAGTTGAAAATTTTGAAGTGCTCATTTTCAAAATTAAACTGTGAAGAACATGAAAAGAAACTTATGGGTTATCAGCAAACCTTTGTTACATGTGAGAATATCCATTCACACACTGGGCATTTGGAAGGCACAGAGGAAAATCACAAAACACTGCAACAATTCCCCGCAAGGAAAAAGCAATCTGCAGTATTTGTGGGTTGGGATACAGCAAAAGAATTTGTTCTGGTCATTGCTTGTGTGCAACTCCCACAACAGGATGTATGTTCAGATTTGTCACAATGTGAGGATTTCAATTGTTATGAATCAGCTATTTGTAAATCCTTTACTAAGTTTGTGCATAAGGTCCTTCCTAAGTTCTTAGAAACCACTGGCTAGCTTCAATAGTGAATTGGTTTTATATGGTTGCACCATTAAGACTTAAGAAATGTCTTTGCTAATAAAGAATTTAAAGGTTGTTGTAGCACTGTGATCAAAATCAATAATAACCTATGTAAAAAGGACCTGACTTTAGCATCACACGCTGTAACAAATTCTCCAGAAATTACAGTTTTAGGGGCCAAGCAATATATTAAACTTAAATCAGTTTCTTAATAAATGCGCACGTGTATTTCAATCATTAGGAAATTATGCTAACCTCGTTATTATTATTATTAGGTCATCATGAAAACATTAATGGCATTAACATTCAACATTTTATTATTTGAGGTATGCTGAGTTACTTCTGTAAAGTGTCATTTAAAATTTACTCAGTGTATCAGGTTCTACTTTATCTCTTTTACTCTTCACTCTAATCACATAATGAATTAGCGCGCTAATGTCCGTGTATCAAGTGGTTCAGTTAGTTCACTAACAGTTACACCTTCCATTTACTGGGTGCAAATATTTATAGCAACTTAGGTCAATCCAACAAGTAGTTTGCAACACTTTTAATATAGTGGATGTATAAATCTCCACTTACAGTAGTAAGCACTTCCATTGTGACTAGGTTAAATAAACCTGCTTGCATTATACAACAGTAAAATTTGTTGGTGCTAGGTGACAGGAAACACCTGGTGATTTCATATTAAAAGAGGCACATTGGAGTCCACAGCCTCCTCACTTTAACAGAGGACATTTACCATGGAAGCACACGGCCAGTATGGTTCAGTACACATACATGTTTGACTGTGCAGATTAAACGCTGTAAATCTCATGACACTTTCTCTCACAGTCCCACTTCTCTCTTCCTCCTTATCTCCCCTAGCTATGGTCCAATATAAATCTACTAGAAAAGCTCTTCAAATTTATTGGCCAAATATACATTGATATCACCTTCCGCTGACTCTTTATCCTTCCATTTGAGCACAGAAAAGCAAGAACAACTCCAGAGGCCCTAAGAAAAAACAGCTTTTGATTAATGTCTTTTGGGATTTATACAAGTCAAATACCCAGTGTCGGGTTGATTTAAGAGCTGCAAGTTCTGTTGGGGCATGATAAAAATGAAGCTCAAACTTCGTTGAATGCTTAGGCAGAAGGGGAATAATGTTACTGGGCCTACTTCTGATATTAACTATGAAGCAACATCTTAACCTTGCAGCAAATACTTGCTACAAATGACTCAGTATCTAATCGCCTGCTTGTAAGGGCATTGCCAGATCCTCTGTGCCTCAGTGTCTTACAAATGGCTTCTTTTTTTTGATGAAGTGATTTTGCGGAGGAGTGTATATTGTCTCCAGCTGTAACACTGCATACAGGAATGTGTAGGAGCAAAGGAGTTTGTGTATGTGTGAGAGAGAGAGGCAGAGAGAGGCAGAAAGACTGAGACAGACACAGAGATAGAAAAGTGTGTGTTTCTTATGGTTGAACCACAGTTGAGATCCAGCCAAGGTCATCCTCTTACTTATGACATACATGGAGCCAGACTGAGCCTCTCACTTGGACGCTCTCCATCTGCTCCCAGTGATAAGACTGGCTACTTCATGTGCAGCAGACAGACACCACGACTCTGCATTGTGTGGATATAGTGTGATTAAAACCACATTAAGAGTCTCATGGATGGCAATAAAAACTACAGTTTTCTCACACATACACATGCCTTTAAAAATGTAAATGGCTTTAACATTTAGTTTAGATAATCTACCAGGCTGCATTTTTTGTATAATGTAATGATGTAGTGGAATAACATTGGCCCACCTACAAGCTACTATAAAGCAGAGGAAGCACCTTGTAGTCACACCTACTGGAGAATAATGTAGTTGAAGGACCTTTCCAGCCACAAAGGTGGACATGGATATTCTGTTAATTGGTTTATGCATGTCAGCCGGGAAACTCAAACGCAGGATATCAAAGAGGCTTGAAACAGCTTAACCCAAATAAGACCTTTACAGGACTGCCAACAGTCCACATATTTTTCCTCAGTGTCTGAAGCTCATGTAAAATGGAAGCGGTTAATAGGTGTAAGTGCACCTCGGTCACCAGCAGGACTTCTCTGATTTCTCCTGATCAACACTCACTTAAAATTTATAAGAGAAAACTAAAATGTGTCTTTCTGGCACATCGGTGAGGACACATTTCAGGTTGGATTTTTCTAAAGCCTTCTGTTTTGTTTTATTCTGAGGATTCAAAGACTAGAATAGCAGTTCTAACAGAAAGAGAAATATGGATTATTATAAATACTGTATGGGTGAGACATTATGTTTTATAGAGAGTAGATAGGCAACATTCTGGTGCCATCGTTGAACAAATGATGATTATGGTAAAAGATTACACAGTGATTAAGAAAGTGGCAATAAAGTAATGAAGAGTCATGTTTGCTTTACTAGGAGGGTGTTTTGTTTTTTGCAGTTACACGCCATCCTTGAAATGAACTTGCAGTGCTCTGAATGCAAATAACAGTTGTCTGTACATGACTTTCAGCTTGCATATTAGACATATTGTACATTTGTGAATCACACAAATGGAAACCGAGTTCATACATCAATAAACCACAGAATCTTTGACAGCAGCCTGACTACGGGCACAATGTTATCTTCATTAAACTTTCACGTTGTTAAAATGAGTACATTTGTGAGCCATCTGCTAAAACACACACACACACACACACACACACCATTCCCCGGTAGTCTTGTAAAGGGATATATCCAAAACTTCAAACGAATGGCAAAATTCCATGCAAGCTTCTGTGACACCGAGAGGTTCACGGACTGATCGCCATAACTACAGCTGAGGATCTCAACATGCAATGCTTCCTTAAATGTGCCTTAGTCCATGGAGGTGGACCAACTGGCAGGAAATGAGGCCAAATTGATTGGGAAACAGATGGAAGAGAAGCAGCCACTATAAAGCCCATGAGGCTGTAAAGGAAGGAAAGAGATGAGGGGTGGAGGAAAATGAGACAGAGAGAGCTGGAGCGGCTAGCTTGAAATAAAGGCCAGATAAAATGAACTATTGAACCTTATTTTCAAGCTTAGAACAGAATAACTTTCCTCTTCAATCAATTAACTAAAAGCTGAGATCTAGATTTGTCTAGATATTTGACACTAACAGCAAAAAGCACAACTTTGAGCAGTGACATTGAGAACTGTCAGTAACCGATTTGAACAAAACTCATCTGCTTCAAGAAGTTAAAAACACTAAAAGTGTTCTGTAACACTGTTATTTACTCTGGAGTTTTACATAATCTTTCCAAGAAACAAGACACAAGACAAGAACAGAGAGGCCTTGAAAATTTGCCAAAAGCAGAGCATTCTCGCCCTCTCACATTTGTTAAAAGTCATCTTTCCAAAGAGTACTGCACAGAGACAATATCTCCCCCGTCACAGAAACTTTTAAGACAGATTCAAGATTCATTCAGTCTTTGTTTTTAGACATATCAACACTGAGGTGGCACAAAAGAACTGCTGAGCATTAGCCAGTTGCCAAACTCCTGAAAGGCACAATCTGCGATTCAAATATAAACACAAGGGTCATCCTTCCACCAAGATTCAAAAGGAACCATACACTCTCAAAATGACAGGTCTTTAAAGTTTTGTGGTTACAATGGCTTTGACAACAATGATCCTGTGGTGATACCAACATTGAAACGATAGCTGGTTATGTAACAGGCACCTGAAGTGCCCTGGAATACCTGCTGGGTAATACAACATCTTTGCAGAATGGCCACTCAGATAAAAAGCTTTTGTCATCAGAGCAAATGTCTTAGATATATTAACGAATCTCCTGTGTTGAATTGCACAGACACACATGTATGCACACACTTCCCTGTGTTTATCTAGCTGACTTCACTCAGTCGAGGACAGCGGATTACAATCTATCTTGTATGGCCGGATATGAAAGCTGTATGTGGGTACAGAAGTATTCTCAAAATACTGTACAACCACTTTCCTTCCAAAGTAGGGAAGTAGAAATGTAGAGGATGAGGATGTCAGGATATAATATAGCTAAATCATTTGCTCTGTCCAAGTAAGAGGCAAAGCTGTTATTATTTGCTATTATATAATATAGGTAATTACATTAAGAGAGCTTTAGGAGAAATGGTAAAAACAGAATTTAAAGCTTGGTGAAAAGATCTCAGGAATGTGCCACTTCATTGTGAATTAACTCTAATGTCAAGTTTCTGTACTAAAGGATACTTCATGCCATTGCTGAGCTTAGATGTGCCATCTACCTCATGTCTGCTATTAAAAGCCTATTGATCTTGGCAAAGTAGACAGTGTCAGATAATGACAGATCCAAGCCATGTAAAAAAAACTGCAAAGTGCATGAGTCATCAGTGGAAGGATGAGACTTGAATGGTTGAAGGGTAGATATCTGCCCAGAGTGTGAATTTAAAATCCAAGTGCACTCCACATCATTAACCCTTCGGAGCTTCACTGACCTTAGATGTTCATTTGATCTCATCATGTTTTGGTGAGTGCGGAAGTGGAATGGGGTGAGGTTGCGGGGGCGCCCCTTTGATGGTGTAATGCAAAATTTCTTTTATCTCCCGTGGAGCGTTTGAGACTGGGCCGGCTGTCCAAAAACTCAATTAGAGCTATTCTGAATGTAAGCCGACAGCATAAGAGGAGGCGTGAGTCACTGAGGTGTGAACGACACAAGGGGGGGAAAAATAAATGCAACTATTAGGACAAATGGGACCACAAACTGAGCAACACAAACAAAAAGAGCAGATTTTTAAGATGAAACCTGCTCTCTTTAACTGCAGGGGAGGAATCATGGAAAAAGCAATTGCACCAGCTCTGTGTCTGGTAGCAAGATGGCCAAAGAACAACTCAATTCCCGTTTATGAGTCGCTTTGAATGTGTTACATCCAGCTGGTGTACAAATAAGCTTTTCATTGAAGTTCATGTTAATGGTTAGCATTGTGTTTAATGGATAATTGGAGGCAGCTTGCTTGACAAATGATGTGTATCCTTGCTGCACAGAGGGAAATTCCTCAGCCCTTTAGCCAGCCATCATATCCAGGTCTTCATCACCACAAATACCACAAAGTAGCATAAAAGAATTCAGAATCCCAAAAGCCCAAAGCTCTTAGTATGTTCACTCAGCCAAAACTGTGTGGGTTGTTTTCTGCCCCCATGATGTGTACGGTACCTGAGAAAGAAGATGGAAAGAAAAGGGGGAAATGGTAAAAAAGTAGGAGGATGGAAGGGATGACAGGAAGAAGTGTGATATGTTTCTGTGTGTCGTGGCATCTGTGTTTTGTGTGTATGCACGATACTGGCAGACCCCCCCTCGCATTCTTTCATGACTGTGAAAAGATGTACTGCAGCCTAGGTGAGGAGGGAGCAAAGAGAAGAGAAGGTGGGGAGGAAAAGAAGCAGAGGCATGACTTTGTACGTTAGCCCTTTCATCTCTCTCATGCCATCGGTCATCAGAAATGGGAGAACACTGACTCCCAAACACTGCGCTCCGTTCCAATTCCATTTAGCTCAGGACCGGCTGAGACCAGAGAGAATGAGAAAATAAAGAAGGCTATATTACAATGTCCCAAAAGGAGCAAAAAGAATTATTCAGGCACAAAGGAATTTAACTGCATTGTCCCTGCGCCAGTACCAACAAAAGAATATTCTTGGATTTCAAATAAAGATGGTCTTCCATCAAGTGAAAACTATTTCTAACCTTCATCTTGCAAGACCACTAATAGTCATGAAATACTTCCTGTGGATGCTGTAGTTCAACAAAAAAAAAAATCGAGGCAAAAGGCTGACATAACATCAAGAAAACAAACATACTATGAAATCTAGCTCACTTTGATTCTTAAATCAGAGCACAGTGTCTTGTCTCACAAAAACAAACACACAGAGAAAGTCTTTTTCTCACACATCAGTGAGACTCACTGGGTGATTTTAATATGTTGTGGCCATAATGTGACATGCATAATGCTGAGAAGTGTTTGTGTTTTCAAGGAAAACACTTCAGAGAGAATCATACGTTTACCAGTGTTGTGAAAACATGCCTTTAAAAATCATGGGAACAACATCTTTTGGTCATTTGTTTGCCTTTTCACAAGTTATTTGTCTAATTTGACCTTTTAATGCTGCACAAACAGCAAGTTGTAAACAGTGAGGGGTAGACCCAGGATCTCCACTGAGGGAACCTATTGAAAAATGAGCAATAATGGAGAAGAGATCTGAGCTGTATCTGTGCAACATTTTCAAGGGGAAAGTACAATATTTAAGCTTAAGTTGCACTCACAGAAAACTAGTTAATAAAATGAGAAATACAATTAAAAACATGTTCATCTGTAAAACAAGTGTGCTCCAAGTAATCCTACGAGACTCCAGCACATTAAAGGCATCACCAGAGACAGAGCCATATGCTTACTCACACCAATGATAAAACAGCAAACAGGTATTCTTCACCTTCCCCTGAAAAGCTGCGAGGAACCACAGTTATAACAGCTGCAGGGTTATTACCAGTTAGGCTGGCTGTGTCTCTGCCTGTGTGACTGGGGGGTGGGGGGCAAAACAGCTGAGGCTCTGCCACAGGAGGTGGCAAATAGCAAAGAGAGAGACAAGCAACAACAGTCAACCAGTCAGAAAAATGTTCTCCTCAGGACCACAGACGGCAAAACAGAAACGAGCAGAGAAAAAGATTTAGAAACTGAGCCCTGCAGCTGGCGAAAAATAAAAACCAAGGAATACATTTTTAGAACGCCTGCTGACTTGTGTTAAATGGAGCATCTTCAGAAATTCCCTGTTTCAAAAACATGTGGCCACAACATAAGCAATATTAACGTTAAAAATACACTCAGTAGAGTTCACAGATGAGCTTGAGAACATCATCAGTGAGCTGGAAGAATTTTGTCATTTGAGGGTAAGAAAGTATAAGTTTCAGTCTGATTTATTTCAGTTTGCAGCTGTCTCATTGTACAGTGGGATGCCAATGACCTCACTGTTGGAATAGCAATCCAGACTAATTAAAACCCACTTAACACTACATCATCACAGAGAGACACTTTCACTTAAGTTCTCAGTGGTGCCTCCTCTAGTTGACTAAAGTGGATCTTCCATTATAGTGGTTCCTAACCTTTTTGTCTGATGTACCCCCACAGCCCTGCCACATGAATTACCATGTTCAACATTACACATGTTCATAATAGGTTCCTTTGAACTCATTTTAAATTGGATGTTATTTAACACTTAGTTATGTAAAGGCGGACATTGTTATAATACATGTTTCATACAATTTAACTGTCAACTGCAGAAGAAACCCCTGGGGTACAAGTAGCCCTGATTGGGAACTGGTATTCTACAACTTAAAGTATAGCCTGTTTATGGTTTGAGGGTGTACTAAAACAAATTCCCAATTATAGTAATGCTGTAGAACAGAAAATCATCTGTGGTTCAAAGCTAGAAAATACCTGCAGCACAGATGAACAGGAGGGTGGGAATAATGAGACATATATAAAATTACAAAAATGCAAAACACAATCAAAACAACATGCATCAGAGACCGCAGCGTAACAGCGTTATTAGAAAACACCCATCCTGTCAAAACATAAATAGATCCATGGTTTAAGATTTGGAGTGAAACAAATATAGGGAGGCTCATGCTCCTCCAATTCTTTGTTCCCTCTGCTCTGCTGGATCAGGAGTTAATTCTGCTCCGAGTGACTGTGGGCTGCAATTGACAGCAGTGAATTAATGATTCATTATGCCCAGCGTAAGCAAATAGTGAGCCGGTGATGGAGGAAAACGGATTTATGCACATCCAGCGCCAACTATGACATCTCTTCAGCGATTGAAAAAATATTCAGCTACCCACGTAGAAGAATTTAAAAGTAGCACCGGTTTGTAAAACCACATGATTAGGGGGATAAACATAACATACCAAATGTGCTGTTCAGATCCACACATATTTTTTCAAAACTACTTCTTAAGAAATCTAAAACCTAAAAACTCTGACATTCATAATCATTCATTATATATGTGATATATCGCTCACTCAGACTGGGGCTTTCTTCTAAATGAATTTTCCATTTTCTTTTCATTCAGGCAGTCACTTGAGTCCTTGATACATCTTAGACTCACCATATGTTCTGAGGTATAAGATGAAGTACAAACAGTAAAAAAAATAAAAAATAGTTCTGTTGAGTCTGCATGGTGCTTGATGTTAGAGGACATCATAAAAGTTTAATAGTTCATGTACAAAAGTCTCCAGTTTGGGATTATAAATGCAGAGAAAACTGCACAATTGCAGATCGTGTAGTACATGCATATTCCATTAAGAGACACACCGCCGGATGTACTGATGATGTGCTTTGGGACAGTCTGTGTCTATCACATCAGACAATTTTTTTCTGGTTCAGAACTTCTGGCACATCTATAATACGAAAGCTCTTTTTAAGGTTCACACATGCGAGTCTACAAACCTCTTAATCTCCTGTGTCCACGGATCACCTAAAGGCTGTAAATTCAGCCGAGCATCACAGATTAGAGTCTTGCTTCTCTAGTTTCTATTTTAGGGAGAGTGTTGTTCAAGTTCACAAATGTTATATCATCCCTTCCTCCTACGTTTCCTCATTCCGCTTTTCCTATCTATCTTTGTCATGACCCAAAGGAGTAGCATGTGCAAATTATTGAATTAAGTCAAAACTAAAGGTAATATACAATGCCGGGAGCTTGTAAATCTCCAGTGCACCACGCGAAAAGCCCTTTTTGGTCCAATGAGTTCATGTAAGCGTATTGAAAAGCTTAGTATCAGCAGTGACACATCACGCTAAAGAAATTTAAATAACACATCAACACGTGCTATAATCTTTCATATGCCAGAGACTTAAAGTTTAAAATGGCTGGTCCTATTCGAAAAGGACTCATGAGAATGTTAAATCTGGATCCACTGATGTCTAGAGGTCTTATGGATGTACAACAAACCATCTGCATATGTCATTCTGATGGATGCGGCAGGAGCAGTGATCGAATGACCTTGTTGTTAGGACAAGCCTCGTGTTAAGTTAGTCCCCGTGGTATCACTTCCACTGACTGATGTTTGCATTAAACGTAAACACGCCAGTACATTCACACTGACAAGGCTCCAATAATGGCAGTGATGGATTTTGTCTGTTCTTGGGGGCGGGGTAAAGCTAATCAATGTGAAGTGTATTTATATATTTATCAAAGAGAAAGTAAAAGACTAGAAGGAGAAGAGTAAATGCTGTGAGTTGGTGTACTAGACTAAATTTAAAAATCTGGTAAACCAATGCCCCAGCAGCACTCTACTCCGCAAGTAAATAAATTCATTGCATATTAAGAGATGAGGGATTTCTCATTTCATTCCCCTGCAGTCCTCAGAATTATGTTACTATGAAGGAATTGATTTTCTCTCAGACATCCAGACCTCCAAAGATTGCAGAAGTCACAACAGAAGTAAATCAAATAAGGGGGCGAGGGATTTAATAAAAACACCCCCCAAAAATCTCCTAATAGGGACACACTTTCAAAGCTGATTCAACAACAATACGACATAATTAAAACACATTTTCATACTTGCACATTATATCATTTATGGCATACTGTTGCTACAAGAATGAAAACTAAACCAACATCTTTACAGTTTCCCGCTTAAATGGTGGGGAAGTAACGATAACAAACTTCCATAACTAAACTGAAAAATGTTTATGCTTTGGCAATGTTTTCAAATTTGTTCTGTAAAACAAAGAAAAGCCACTGCAGCCCCGATGGAAAATGTCTGCCTCAGATGCAGCCATCTGCAACCCGAATTGTCATTACTTTTTTTTTCATGGCTCCTTGAACAATTTCACAAAGAAACAAATTGATTCTTATTCAAGCTCCTAGTCTTTCATACACCAAGTCAAAGCAGGAATCAGTGGATTTGTGATGGTTAGGGCACCTTAGGAAGCTACTGTATTGCACACATGCAGGAAAACGATTTCGCACTACTTGTGTACGTCCTTGTGTAAGGATTCCACAGTCCAATCCAATTTTGCAGGAATGTTGAGAGGATAGTCAGACAAACTGTATGCTGCTAACAAACAACAAGTATGCTGCAGAGGCCTGTTTGACAGGTTTCTACAATAGGCATTGAAGTATAATACTGCTTGAATCAGCATATCCTGTCAAAGCTGTAGGAATGCACTGAATTTAAAGAATTATCCAGCTGCACCTGAAACATCTGCCTGGACAATTTGTTCCGATTAAATTACCTGATTAGAACTCAACTATGTTTTAAGCATTTTGACAGATTTCTCATTTCACCCTTCAGCAGCTCTTAGACATATTCAGCAGGGAGACATATAAATTTTGGTTCAGACACCTGGCGCTGCAAAGACTGAAAACAGTCAAAACATAAGAGTCAAGGAATTTCAACTGTCTGGAGTCTCTAGCTCTCATCAGTATTTTTGCTTTGTTAATGTTACTGTTCTGTTCACTGACGAAGCATTTCATACAGCCAAGAGGTCTCAATCTCAACCCCACCAAGCCATCAGAAATTAAAACCCATAGATTTGTAATATGATTAGCTTTCCTCACATTAGCGAAAGAAAGTGCTTGGAAACTAACCATGGAATTAAGAAGGAACCCAAACACTGGATTGTGAACAATGTAAATAACCTCTGCCACATCCTGATTATGATATATGGACAGCAAAGCGCTGTACTCAAACTTGCTGCCAAAGCTAAGATACAATAAAAGGGATCATTACCAAACCAGGGAAATGACTCAGACGTATCTTTCAATTGCCTTCCAGAGAACTGTTGATCATTGTTAACTCATTACATCACCTCAGATCCTGATATCTAACATACAAACAATAAACAGAGAGGCGGCAAAGAGGTCACAAGGTTATCCTGCTCCCCTGGTGGTTCTCAGCAGTTAAGGATTAAGCAGGATGTGACTGATGTAATGATAGGAGCTTAAGGAAAATGAGGCAGATGACTACAAACTCTAACTGCCCCTCCACGTCTCTGTTGAAAAAGAGATTTAATGAGATTAATTTAAAGAGCTTTAGTGAGACTAATCTGGATAAAAAAGAGTGGTTAAATAAACATGAAAAGCAAAGAGGGGGGAACAAAGAGGTGGCACAGCCTAAGGGAAGACTTCAGGAGTTTACTCAGGGTCATCGACAAAATGTAGCCTTTTTAATGAAATATCATTGTGAACATAAGTGTGTGAGCGGAGAAGAGCTGCAGCAATTTATCTTACCGGCTCAAAGCCTTCTGTAATCACACTCCTAGAATTTACAGTATTTAGTGCATTTGCTGCTGTAGATCCCAGTAACATGTTGGAAGTTTTAAATATCTAAAGCCACTATGAGCAGAACAATTATGTAATTATAGCATTTGTTGGGATGGCATATGGTTTTGTTTGTAGAAAAAAATTAACAATCCTGGTAAAAACATGATTGTTTCTTCCAGTCTATTCATCTCATTGGCCATATAAGATATAGTGAACAAAATTATAAACGCAACACTTTTGTTTTTGCCCCCATTCATCATGAGCTGAACTCAAAGATCTATGTACACAAAATACCTATTTGTACAGACATGCAAGGTCCCTAGAAGATGAATCCAACTGACCTCTCCCCTCTAGTGCCACCATGAGGTTGACTATTGTGGTTTTGAGTGAAATAAGAAACAATAGGATGGATTGCCACTACATTTGGTATTGATATCCATGACCACATCAGGATGACTTGATCCCCTGACTTTTCTGCCATCATCAGGTCAAAATCTGAAACTCCCTTTGTTTTTGACCAAATACCTGCAAAATGAATGTCTTTTCCATTAAGCTCAGCTGTATCTGTGTAATGCTAATGAAAAATCTGTGTGATTAAACATTCATATCAAAGCAAATATACTTGTGATGAATGATGGTCTGAGGACTGAATTAAAGAAAAAATTATATTACAAAATCACTCACAAATGTACATTGTGCCTCCTAATCTATATGCACGTAACATCTGCTGTGCTACTTCATCCTCCATAGTGCCAGAGGATAAGTTTGCAGCAGCAAAATTTCCAAACTAAAGCTAAAATGACGCCTTGCTTTGTGCCTCTGCCAGCTTTCCTACTGCTCAAGAATAAGAGCCCATAGTGTCCTTCGCCTTCCTTGTTTGCCACTTTCATTTGAAAAGATTTAAACTGAGTTTAATGCCAGGAATCCAGACTTTATAAATCAAGCTGATTCAACCATTGTATTTTCATGTTTACACTGTATATTTAGGGGACTAAATATTGATAAATAATAAGCTCCCACAACTCCAGTGTGTTGCCTGTATATGCAATAAATATGCCCAGCTTGGGTTATGATTACATTTCAAAGAAATACAGAGGGTACTAAGCCAATAAACAGTTTCTTTTTTTCTACCAACATAACCCTGCCAAAAACCTTTGTATGGAGACATGCCAGGCAATTCCATCCATCCTCTCTTGCTTCTGGTCTGCTTTTCATCCCAAAGACACCACTAAAGTTAATGTACTCTGGCTGTCTAGTCCTCCACCAAATCTCCCCATTTCTGTAATATCTCAGAATCTGTTGAGCTTGTTCTACACTGATTTGAAATTTGATGAGCGGCCACGAACATACTATGAGTTTTTCCACAAAGCTGTTCAATAAGGCTTGTGCCCAATGTTAGTTATTAATGTATGTTATTAGTTTGCATCGCTGATAAGGACGAACAAAAAACAGATGACCAATCCTAACACCTATTCCAGTCATTCATGTCATTGCACTTCTCCCACAAAGCTTTACTGCCATGCCAAGTTACACACATTCCTGCGATGATTTTGAGATTATTATCGCTGTGGATCACAAATAATCCTTGGAGAGGTGTTAAAGGTTTACACTATTTAATCCACAAAACACAGAGAAGTGAAAATATCTGCACTGAAAGCTGTCATTCCCTGATTATTACAGAGAGTGTTGACTCTAGAGACTAAATCAAAATAGTCCTTTCATTAGTCGTGGCACCAACTGATGTTAAAGCTTTAATTATTATTTCCTTAATTTAACTTTTCGGGGTTAGGAATCACTCCACATCCTGTTTGGTGTCTGCTTGATGAGGCTGCTGTGTGTTATGTAAAAGCATATGATAAGCTTAAAAAATATAATTGTTAATAATTAAACCAAAGTTTAATGTTTTTAGTTTGTGACAAAAAAAGCAATGCCTACTTGCATCACATTTCAGAGTTAAATGAGTTGTTCACCTCTAAACTTCACAAATAGTTTCACTTAAATAAAAGTTTACTTACTTGTCCATTAATTCACAAAAAAGAAAAAATAGAGAAAAGTCCCAAAAATTAGTATAAATTTGAGCCGCAGTACATTGTTTTTCTTCTTTTTTACTCCATTAATGACACATCCCCTTTAGATTTATCTTGTGACATTTTGGAAGAGGGATGGCCTCTAGATTCGGAACCATTGGACTAAATGACCTAACTGTATATGAAGTAGTTAAAACCAACTCCACCTCGCCCTGTTACAATATAATGCCACTTACACACTGATGAATCCATTTTAACAATCTAGTAATTACTAATGTAATATATAATAATACATCAGTCACAGGGGCTCTTTCTTTTATTTTTTCATTCTTTTAGAACATTTAGCTGATACTATTTCTGTACTTAGTATTTTTAAATTGCTGTATTGCTACTTAAGTGGCAGATTGGAGTGCTTCTTCAATTAGTGGGTATTAATATGAATCTGTAATGACACATTTTTTGCATTTTTTCCAAAAGGGTGTATCTTATCAATGTAACAGGACTGTGATGAATATTGCTTTGCCCTGTTTGTTAATATATAGTCCTGCACAAAAAAAGAGTGAACAGTTAAGGGTTAAAGCATGCAGGCACAATTTTCAGTTTGGTTTTTGGACTAAGAGGGCTTCACTTTCTCTACCTTGTAATCAAGCTGTCATCTGCTTGTTACTATTATGAAAGACTTAAAATCCCCATAGGAACATGGTGCATCTGTGTCCCTCCTGTGTAATTCTGCGTCAGCTTTCAAACATCCTCGGACACACATTGAGAAGATAGCAAATTAAGTACATGGAGTGCAATTATTTTCATACCCTTTTGTTGCTTTAGACTCATTTAAATGTCAGCTAAAGATTTGATTCACTGGCCTAGAGGCTGTGGGTCTGGGTTGGATTAATATTCCTCTACACAGTTTAACCAGAGGGCTCGCTCTACATCTTGCCCAAGCCTGGTACAAGTTCTACAACTCCCTCTCTCTTTCCGAAATGTCAATCAAAGTGAGGAATGAGGAAGACTTAAAGACAGGTGCGGGTTTGAACTCCCTTAAAAGAATGGGGGAAATTGACACTCTTACACCTGCTTCTGGGGAAAAACTAGGAAGTAGAAATTTCAGGTGGAGTTGTTCTTGTCACTTTACTTTGAACATGTCGTTCTAACTTTGACATTTGAGGGGAACTCCAGCAGGTGATAATAATGAGACAGGCATAAAGCTACACAAGGCGCAACCTTTAAGCATCATTTAGATTGCAGATAGAACAAACAAACAGCAGTAAGAAAGATGAATCAGGTGAATTAGTATAATGAAAACCAGCTGTGTAAACAATTACCCGTTCCATAACTGTAATATTAAAGTAAAGATCAATATTTGATCCCCAAAGCATGACTACAGCATATGCTCATTCTTAATAGTATAATTTAGGGAAAATACAGAGCACACATTTCTCTAACAGGCTTCATAAGCAGTAATATGTTCAAAATCAACAACTGTTGTTTGGATGTCTACATACATTGACATCAAGCATTCCCCTGTACCAGAGGAAAAGCCCAACATATCAGACACTAAGCTGAGAACAGGTGCAGGATTTCAAGCCAGAGCACACATAGTATAGTTAGCTTATAGAAACGCTGCTGTTTTGCACAGCAGCTCTGCCCAAATCTTATCAAAAGCACAGTTGGCAGCGAGTCAGCATAGACATTAGCTCCAACAGGTTGGCACAGCGGTCAATCAGAAACTCCAAATCCCCTTGAAGAAGCACTCACTAACCTTTTCAAAACTGCATCCCATGAGCTTGGCATTCTGTAAAATCCTCAACAGTGTCCTTTATCTACATCCAGACCTATGATCCTCTCAGCAGACTTAATGGCCAACCCATTCAGTCTCTCTTCTGCCATATGCTGCTTCACCAAAAGTATTGGATCAGTTCTGATTCGGAAAAATAGATCACTCGCGATGTTTTAATTGTGTGACAGGTGCTACATAAAAGAGTGGCAAAAAAAGGGCCTATGCTTGACTCTAAATTACAGAGGCCCATTAACAGAGATAATCAGTCAGCAAAGTGGTGCAGACACATGGCTGAATGCGGTTAAAACTGAGTGATTTCAGGCTCTTAAACATTGTCCCTGGGCCAAATCTATGCAAAGACTGTAACTACACTGGCTTTACTGCCTACATTTCTGTCATTTGTCCCCACCCTAAGTTGAAAAACTTGGGCTAATATCATGTGGTTCACTTAGTCCTCATGACATGATCTTCTATTTCTTCCAGTGTAAAATAACGAACAAAAAACATGTGAAAACAAGAAGGCAGAAAGGAGCAGAGATAAATCATTTATGTTAGAAAGTTCTTCACCTCACTCCAACCCCTGACACGATTTGGAGATTGAACATTACAAAGCCAAAAAATGTGATTTAGTCAGGATGTGTGTTAGAGCTGAGGGCTTGACACACAATTTGACTCACTTGATGTGTGCTTGATGAGCTGTATTACAAAAGCGAGAGGGAGTCAGGCAGAAAAAAACAACTGGAGAAAAGGGGGGGAGGGGGGGGAGCACAGCTCAGTTGTAATGTGCCAAACATTTCAAAGCAGAATCCTAAAAAGAACTTACTGATAAATTCTGACAAATTCATTTTGACAGGAGCCTAATCACAGAGCAGCATCTAATCTGACTTTAAGTTGGAGTGATTAGACTTCAAACACTTTCAATTTATTTTTAAATTAGGAGGTTCTTGTTGTGACATTAGTAAAATATGATTCATCAGCCATCATCTCACTCTGATAATAAAAAGGTATCCTCACTTATCCCAAGAGTATATGTGCCAGAGCATATTTAGTGATATGTAATCAGACTACATACAACAGATGTCCGTCTGTCTACACCAACATCTGTCACAAGGTATCCTCATCTTGAATTATAAATTATTTTGAATACATAAATGTTGATTTTATCCCCGAGCAGGTGTGACAGTGATCGATCCACTCATCACTATGTATATTAGCACCACGGCATTATTCCACAGTATGTGGTATTCCCTGGACTCCGGCAGTTTGAAAAATTCAATCAAATATCTCGCTGTGGTTGCAATCACAACCAATAACTGCAAATTGCATAGTCTACAGCGTTGCCTTCCTTGTGCGTATCAGACAATATGTGTGATGAGTTTAAAGCATCAAACATGATTGGCTCTACTCCTGACAACATATCTTGTTGAAATAAAAAAGGACAATGAATGCTGCATTGTAAGGAGAATGTAGAAAGTAGAATTAGAAAAGTGGAATTCATTAATGTTAAGAAGAATCAATAGCGTTAAAAGTAAACTCCATTCTTAAAATATCAAGACATCGTTACTTCTGAAAGAAAAGACATGCAGGCACGGCAACATTGTGGTTTCAACCTCAATTCTTTAATATACTTTAAAAGGTGACTTGTCACTGAGTTTTGTCTTGTTGTATCTGTTTTCCCTGTTTTTTGTTCCTTTATTTCTTCTTTTGTAATTCCAGTTTCCCTTCATACACAGTAGCAGTTCACCCATATCTGCCCCATGTCTAGTTACTGCTGTCTAAACATGATCTTGTACTAGCTATTCTCAGGCTTATTAGCTGTAGAGTGTTATGAAACTGAAGCCAAAACAAATGTGTCAACAGAGGGTAATTGCTATCTTATTAGCACTTTAAACTTGCAATGACCAGTCCCAAGGAAAGAATAAAGCTGTGGGGCAAACACAGTTTATTAAGAGGGCTAAACATTTGGCTCACATTACCTCAAAATGTTTATGAAGAGCACATTCTTGTTAGAAATGTGTAATGCGTTTAGTTTTACATAATCTCTACTTTTCCTTAGCCACTGTGGACAGTCTTCTAAAGATCTGTGTGCTACAGTGAGAAAAACAAAGCACTGTATGTTAGGGTATAATTACAAGTCAATCTTTAATGTAATCAATACTGTGTGAAACCACATTAACTCAGAATATTAAACAAGCTATCAATGACGGCAACATTAATCGGAACAAAGAAATATATGGGTGAATATTGAAGGTTTGAGTCAAACATCCATCATCATCAATTTCTCCCATTCCTGTGCATTACAGCAGGCACAACTGGCCAACACTTGAGCTAGAGCAGGTTCACTCTCCACTATTAGTTAGTTTTTTTATTTACAGTATACATATTTTACCAGCGTTCTTTCGTTATTTGTTGTCTTGTTCCCTGTCTCTTTTTCTCACTCTCTATGTGCACAGTACAGCTCTCTTTTCCCGTGAATCCATCCCTCTGGACTCCCACTGAAAATGATGGAGGGCAAGTTGTTATTGATTTATTTGCTAAGAACAGACAGAGAGCAGACATAAAAGAGCAGTCATATATTAGACATGGATCTGAATTCCCTCAAGTGAGGTTTACTTTCAAGAGAGCAGAAGTGAAGAAAGGGAGACAGTTCAGGAGAGAGAGGCAGTGACACATGACAGAGGGAATAAGACAGAGAGAGTGGGTGAGAGAGAAAGAACGAATAAAAATTCACACACGGGAAAGAAAAAGGACGCACAGAGAGCCCTTCAGAGAATGTCAAAATTGGCAAAAAGAAAAAAATAACTGTGCTAGAGCTTGCTAGACATTTGCAAATTGTATGGAAATACTGGTGTGGGTGGCAGTTACGTCTGACAGACTCAAATGTGCACCCACCGGAGCGTTTATATACCTTAAAGAACTCCAGGGACCCAAGACCATAACATTGCTGACCTTAACTCTGCCTCTATAAATCACCCGTCCTTTCCTGCCTTTAACTGACCTTTGAACTATGACTCACTTGAATTATCTAGATTTGTATGTGTACGTGGATCGCTGTGTGCTGAACAGACACAATATCCTAAGGTAAACACGTAGCAGCGTTGTTAACAGCCCTGGAGTGAGCACCTTATTGCTACCAATAAGGGGTAGCTACAGCAAAGCTTATGACAACTAGTAAAGGTTAGTGAATGATGAGTGTCAGTTTAATACACTTTGTTAGCTATAAAAGCCTCTATTGTATCCGCCGGGCAGTAAGTAATATAACCAAGACATGACAAAAAAAAATCACAAAGCTATTAACACATTATTTGCATTAGGTGCCAATATAATTATGATTAAACCCCTTATGTGGTATATCTTAATGAATGGCAATATAAAATCTATTTTCTGCTTAAACGTCCAAGATGTCAAGCTGCTTATTAGTCAAACAGTTTGTCAGTGTCCTCCTAGCACTGTGTCTGTGAAGCTAAGCAGGTGTTATGATCATGGGACAACAACAGTAGCAGCCCAGAGAGCAGAGACAAAGACAAAGACGCCAAGCACCCACCCCATAAGGCTTTACTGTAATCGCACCCTCAGGCACTATATCTGCTTACTGGAGGAACAACGGAAGACAGGATAAGGCGTGAAGGGCTGCATAAACACAGCTGTTTATGTGCAAGTTAATTGACAGAGTTCTATCCGATGCTCAAAACACCTTTCCCATCAGCATGGGAGATTACCAGCACACAGCCTTTGCGTGGAAAAACTCAACTGAGACATTTTAAGGCCAGCTACAGGGAACTGGTGTTATTGTTTTAATAATTGAACTGAGGTGGAAAAGTTTCTGCCCATGTACTGTCTAAAGATAGACACTCTGCTTTGCTCTGTTGTGGTCTGCATGGCTGTGGAAGTGAATTAAACAGGCTTTAACATCAAGATGAGCTCTAATGAAACCCAATGGGGGAGTTAGCTTGTCTGTTTGGCCAGCTGACTGCCGTAAAATACCCATCACTGTCTCCTGTTGCCTCCTCTAAAAGTAGCCTGGTGGTGCCAGTCAGTGTAAGCTGCAGCCTGAGGGTTACGTTGTTTGATGCTTTTGTCTGGATGATACAGCAGCTGAAACGCTCTCTATTTCAACAAATCACACGTTTGTTCCTTACATTTGTATTAACACATCAATGCCTGTGCCATTCTTTACCTATACGTCTGTTACACTCTCATTAAAAACTTAATGGAGACAGGCTGTAAAGATTTAGTGAAAAGAGGCTGATATACCTTCAATATATACCATATTGGAATGATTATTTACATGAACTGTTTGACATTTAGGGAAATACGCTTAGAAGAGACCATGTTTTGTCTGTATGGTAAATATGAAGCTACAGCCACAGACAATTAGCTTAACTTAGCATAAAGACTGGAAACAGGGAAACCGCTAACTTGCCTTTGTCCAAAGGTACATAAATCTGTCTAAAAGCTCCTCTAAAGCTCCCTAATGAATTTGTATGACATTTGTTCATTCCTTACAAAATCCTAAGTGTATAACCTAATTGATATGTTGTAAATTTACATGGGGTTTTACAGGGACTAGGAGTAGTGACTTTTTGGAGTCTGATCATTGATTAAACAAACATGTTACAAACATGTTGGCATCTTGGTCATCACTCATTACATTTACATTTATGCATTTAGCTGACGCTTTTATCTAAAGCGACTTACAATTGTTACATATGTCAGAGGTTGCACACTTCTGGAGCAACTAGGGGTTAAGTGTCTTGCTCAGAGAAACAAAGGTGGATGGGTCACAGTGGGGAATTGAACCCAGGTCTCTCACACCAAAGACATGTGTCTTATGGTACATTGCTGAGAGTCTGATTTATTTTTAGCCTTTTGGCAGACACAGGCTAGTTATTTCTCCCTATTTCCACCCTTGATTCTAAGCTTAGCTAATCAGCTGCTGGCTGTAGCTTCATATTTACTATAAAGACATGAGAGTAGTATTAATCTTTTCTTTAAACTCTCGGCAGAAAAGCAATCAGAGTATTTCCCAAAAATGTCAAACTATTTCTCTAATGATGGAAAAACCTTTGACTTTAAGTTCCACTAAACTATAGCAGAATAATTCCCTGCATATCATTCCTCAGCAGGGACTTGCAAATGGTAGGTTAAACCTCTCAACAGTGTGCATTAATAACATCAGTACATATCCACAAGCTTGGCACTAATAAACCAAAGGCGTCAGCACCTGTGCTCGTGCCAGCACCCACGCAAAACTGGTAAAGCGGAAGGTAAAAGCAAAGACATTTTCAACCTACTCAGAGCCATCTGCACCTCTGTGACCAGGGCCAGTGCTATTAATATATTATCCTCAACCCAGTCCATTTGGGAAAGTCATAATGATGATCAATACTGCAGTAGGCATTGTGCACAACAAAACCATCTATCAAGAGAGGAAAAAGTATTTGAAAAAATATTAGCCAACCGATATTGACCGGGGCTCAAACAATACATCAAGCTTTGAAAGCTCTATTGCTGTTCACCTTTGTCTCTCATCTTCTCCTTCATGTGTCTCTTTTTTTCTGAATGTCCTCCACAGTGTGTCTCCCCTCAACAGGCAATGGAAAGTCATAATCATACAAACACATTCCTGCTCCACCTTTAACAGACTGGTAACAGACCGTGCATTCACCGTGACACAGAACTTGACTGCACTGTTCCCTAACAATGGCTTTGTTGATGTATTGATGTAAAAACAGACTGGATGTGTTGATGTAACATATTAAAATGTTAAACTATCAAGCCACATTTGCAGCTGTGGTGGAATAGTTTGTGATTCATATGTGGCTACTGTATTGTCAAACTCACACGCTGGCTTCTGTGATGAATAACTACAGCCGTAGACTAAAAGGAAAATATTTGCACCATGGCACAGATGCCATTCTCTCTGCTCTTGCTCATTATCCAGCACAATGTCAAAGTACCCCCAGCTCACTGAGAGGGAACATTCCTTCACATTGCCATCTATGGGTATCATAAATAAACAGTCACCCCTAATCATGAAAACCTTCCACTTGCCATGTAAGGAAACAATTAATTTCCTCCTCTGCCCACAGCCATTCAGTAGTAACAAATACCGTTATATCTGATCACCCAAATAATAGTAAATGTGCCACGCGAGAACACGTAATAAAGACTACCCTTTTTGTTGGCAATGCTTTTCTTCTTTTTGATCAACTTTCAATTTGGGAAATTCAATATAGGAGAACAATTTTCCCGCGTTTTTAATCAACTTTACAAGATCATATTTGCTTGAGGAGCCACGGAGCCTTTTTGGAGGAGAGGCATCAGAAGAGCGCAGAGGGTTGGGCAGGGATGCTGAGCCGGGCAGCGAGGGAACAGCAGCAGCACTTGTTTGCCAAACTTGCATTTGAAACAAAAGCACATCCAATAAGAGCCTTCAATAAGGTCCTGAATAGAGTGTGTCCGCTTTGGAGACAAGCAAAAGTAATCAATATATTCTATTGTGTGTGTAACTTCAGAGCGTGAGCTGTGCGACGAAAAAGGTGGCAACATAAAACAGCCGGGAATCGGTTCAAGGAGCTGAAGACCAAATACTTTTCTGTGATTAAATATTTCCAAAACTTTCCGTCATGTGTCTTATTTTCACCTACCTCATAACATTCAATAGTGCGCGGAAGCAGTACAAGTAGATAGGAAAATGGCAATCCAGTCAAACTTGTCCCGCATCCATGTTTGGCACCGCAGCGGTACGGCAGTCCAATGCAGTCACATCTGAAGCGCTAACTGTGTACAGCTAACGAGGCTCGCCACCTTCTACAGTCACCGAGCCGTAGATTGGACGGCGATGAGAGGAGCACAGCCGGATCTCCAAGGGCGCACGAACAATCACTGCGTCAGGATTGGTCAGAGTAGCCGTGACGCACCGGCAGGTGGCACACCCGGCGAATAAAAAAGTCCAGATTCATTCATTGATAATAGCTCGGGGAAAGTATAGGAGCTCAACTCTCTCTCTCTCTCTCTAACACACACACGGGAGTCACAAATGTCAGGGTCCTTATTTCATCTTTGTCTACATGTTGAGTCCATGACAGAACAGTGTCGTCAACCAAAGCTTCACGCTTTTGGCAGAACATACTGAGATATTTCACTTGTCAGAAGCAATGTCCAGTTTTCTAACTGCTGTCTGCTTCCAGATATGACTTGATATATATCTGCAATTTTACAATGCAAAAGAGTGCTTTTCTAGACAAACAAATTATTTATTTTACAAACAATAAAGCAGCTAAGATGGGTCCAAATTATAAAAAAGAAACAAAGCAGCCTGTGAGCAAAGATGCACTCTGAGTCTGGGGACTCCTGCAGACATACACAAAGAAAATAGAGAACACATATGAAAGTGTTTAATAAGAGATCATTATTTCAATTGTTTATTTCATCCAAGGTGGGGGGAAATGAGGTAAGTGGAAAGTGAGTGTGTTTTGACACTTGTCTGAGTGTAATTCTGGGAGCCAAAGCAAATGTTTTAATAATTCTTTATAAACACAAATAAGGAGTGAGTGGTAATCCTTGGAGGAATGTGTAAGCCAATTACGGCTGGCTGCAGGGACTTGTGGAATGGAGCCTCAGAGCTTCCTGCTCAGACTCAGTGCAGACCCTCGGACCACATTTCCTGTTCCCAGTTCACGGGCAATATTTCTATGAAAATACTGAATGGTTAGAGACATAAATAGGATATTGTGCCGACTTCCTCCCACATTTACAACACGCTCATCATCCTAATGCTCTGTAGGCTATTTGACACTGTGTCTGTGTGTACTTTCCCATCAGCAGCTTGCTTGCATCCTGTAAGTGGGGAACCATTTTTTTTTTCCATCTGGATACCGGTACGTGTGTGTGTGTGTGTCTTACATAATATTGTGTCAGTTTTAAGTAGATGAGAAGGAAGGCTTAGACACTTGCTGATCTGGAGTCAATGTTGGGTGTGCTGTGCACTCTCCTTTGACCTCACGGATATTTGACAATCTGCAGGTACTGAAATAATCTTTGCAGAAATATAAAGTTGAGAAGCACCTGACAAATAAGTCGAGGTAGAATGATGGCAAATATTGACGTGGAAGCTAATTTCTTTTTATTTCAATGTTGACTACGCCCAGGCTGATAGAGCAAACATTGCAAAGCAAGGCTGCAAATGACATCTGGGACAATGGGGATAACCTGCATCAGCGATCACCACATTATATACACCATACCTGAAGTGCAAACAGCATGCTAATAGAAAAATATGCAATACATGAAAGTGTTCATCTCCAAGTAAGAAACATAGTTTGTCTTGTGTCAGGATTTATTTTTCAAATCATGAATAACAAAATGGTAAGGAGAACCCAGTTATAGTCGAGCACACCTGCTATGTGGGCCACGATAAACGCACACTCTAAGCTGAGCCTCAACATTCACCTTCCTGCAATTTCACACTGTCTGATTCCTCAAGAACTGCATGAACACACTGATAACCAAGTCACTGTAGCCAACTGGTCTACAGAGACAGTTTTCACTTCATAATGGCATCTTCTATCCACTGCTCCCTCTCAACAAAATATCCAATTACAAAGAAATAATGTGGAAACATTAAAATAACTTTTTACCTATGTACGAGAGAAAGCAAAAACAACTCTTTGCTTTCTGCTGAAAAAAATAAATCATGGTTCTATAAACCATCAGACCTGGATTTAAAGTCTAAATAGAAGAGTAGGTACTTCTTCCATTCCGGTTTTATCTACATGAAATAAAATACACTGAAATAGAGGGAAAAAAGCCCACAAGGGGTACCACAGGGCAAGAGGTGCCAGAGCTTGGAAACTGCAAATGAACACATAGTCAGGAAAAATAAACCACGTGTTTGTGGTAATGTCTGTACACTCAGTGCAAAAAGATATGCGATCAACAATGTTAAAGACTTGTGGTTTATTTTGTCTGAAATAAACTTCACATTTGAATAGAGCTGCAATGATTAGTAAATTAACTTGTCAATAGAAAACTGACCACAGCTGTTTAGATAGTTGACTCAACTATCTAGATACCGTGTTGTTTTTTTTAAGCAAAAATGCCAAACTGGTTCCATCTTCTCAAATGTGAGTATGTGATGCTTTCATTTGTCATACATGATAGTACGCTCAATATCTTTGGGGTTTGGACTGTGCTGTGGGAAATTACAACAAGTTCTTTTCACTATTTCCTGACATTTATAGACAAAACTAATAATCTCTTATCTGAGGAAATAATCGTTTGTTGCAGCCCTACATTAGAAGCATGCAAATATTTGGATGAATATTATACATAAAAACGCAGCTTAGTTGTCTGTAAAACAAACATACTACATTCTGTATCCACATGAGAAGGCTAGCTGTTATTTGTATTTTGGAAATTTACATGCAAGGAAGAGGATTGATACAATAAAGTTTTATAACTTTGAACAGTATACCTAATTTCTTCATTGCCAACTTTTGAGATAGAAAAGGTTCACAGCTTCTTGCACATACAGGATACACCTAGGTTGATCATGAAATTATGATAATCGCATGAAATGTCAATGTGAATGATAAGGTTTAGATGTGTAATATCCTCCTGTGAATGGCATTTAATGGGGAAGAAGAAAAGCATGAAAACATCATGCATCACTGCTTCAAATCACGAAATGCTTTATAGAAACCACAGTTGGTGTTATTCAGGGTCATGCTCAGGGAAAATATTGCCTGCCTGATCCTACATTTCTGATTTCACAGCATTAGTAATTTCCACCGATGATTACAGCTCAGACATACTGTTACAACGCTCATGTTGGCAAATATTCCTGGAAAAAACAACCTGTGTTGATTAACAAATTACTACCACTAAGAACTAATTATGACATTTTTTTTTTTTTTACATACCCTTTCTTTTAATATGCACTCGAGCAGCATTTACAGAAAGAATAATTAATACCACGTACTCTCAGATTATTTTGATGCTGGTTGGAGGTTGGTGCCGGTGACATGTTGAATAATATCAGTGTTTGAATTTCTAGAGGGCTTTTCAATTTAGGAAGCATGTTTTTCTTCCTGAAAGATAATTAGAAGCTAGCACCCTCGGGGAGATTTTTCTGTCTGTGTGTGTGAGTGGTTTCTGTGTGCATGTGGCTGCGTCCATGTCCTTCCTTGACATGTGCAATGAGATATTAGCATCTGAATACCAATGATGTGTTGGAGTTATCGAGCATTCCCAGCTCTCCAATGCTTTGTCATCTTTTCTTTTTCCTCTTACATCTACTTTCATTCAAAGTGTTTTTCTTACCTCAAGCATACACATTCAGTCTAGTATTTTCCCTTTTATAGGCATCTCTTTATCCCTCTCTTCACATGAATAAAAAAAACCCTAATCCTCTCACTACGTCCAAAGAATTTGGCATTTTCGTGGACATTTTAGCACTGACCTTGATCAAAGCCTGACTTGTCATTTCCACTGACATCCCTGTCCTTTAGCAAGTTGTTAGTAGAATATACAAGTAGGGCCAGTCTCTCCCTGTGTCCCTGCAGAACATATTTGCCACACGGCCTGTCAGTAGGATCCTCAGTCCTTCACTATGAAAGCACTTCTAAGTGAAGATGGCCACGGAAATATCTGGCTGCATGTCTCTCATTACCACACTATGAAATCTTTGAAACTCCTCATACAAACTCAGACAAGCAGAAATCACTGGAAACACAACTAGCGATTGCAGCGCGTTCAAAGTCTGTGTTAAGTTTGAGTCCCACGGTTTAATTTATAAACCACAGGGAGGACAATCAGTCAGCAATCACTCAAAGGTCAACAGCCTGTGGTTAGAGCTTGTGCCATGTTGTGATAAGAGTAATCACAATCAAATAGCTTTAAGTATAGATAAAGTTCTTCTTTCAGATGGGAGAGGTGATATATGCTGACAAATGGCAGGAATCCTACAAAAGGACTCCTAATAAATATGCGCTTATGTCCCAGGCAAAAAGTTTGCATCCTCACTGATTGATGATCCATGCAGAAGACATTGAAATAAAGAAATACAGCATAGTTCTTGTATTGCAGCGTAAAGCTAGTTAGTCAGAGTAAGTAAGTGTAAAGAAATAATAACTCATGAAGGTAAGACCAGACTGTCATTTCATTCTAATGTAACCCTTTACTGCTTACATACTTCAAATTGAATGTGTACAGCATTTATCTATATTTTGGTTGTTTATTTTGCCACACTACCTCACACACATGCCTATCACTGAAATTCAAATCCCTTAAGAGTTGCACATAAAACGGTGGTTAAAATAAGTACAAACAGAGATGTCTTGACTTTTAGTCTCCCAAATCTTGGATCCTTCACTTCCTACAATGCAACTTGATAGCATCTTTCATTAGAAGTTCACTGCATGACAAATGTCCATGTTTATCCACACCTTCAGTTCGTAACATTGGCCTTTAGTCTCAGTTGAAAGACATTATAGGACTGTAGTACTTCTTATCAAGCTTCAAGGTACATTTACTTGTTCTACAACACAGGGCTGCACAATGAAATGGATGTTATAGCCCCATTCATTCTACACACAGAAGAGATTAAATATATACACAGACACACACACAGAAAAATCCACATTATTTATTTATTAGTAAACTGATCTTCATGTGTGAAATCAGTGGAGTGACCCTTAAAAATGCAAACAGTCTGTGTTTGTTTGTTTCCTGTGATCAGTAATATCCCCCTGATCCAAATAATTTGATGTCTTCTAAATAACAACGTGTTGTCATTGTCAGACTCAAGGTGAGAGAAACTGTCACCACCGGTTCATCGTGATACATATTACACAGTGTCCTTCCTAAAATCTCACCTATTCTTCTCATTTCAATCAGATACAATTAAAATGAAAAGGGCAAAATGAGGAGCAACCCAGCTTCCAAAGCAACATACAAAACAGACTCTGCAGGTTGACAAACACAGTCAGTCACCCCATACTTTCCTGTTTCGCCCTGTTTCTCCATGTCTCATCTGTCACTAGTCAGCAGCTACTCAGTCAGAACAAAAGTCAGATTATCGAGGGTTTTAATTACACTGAAGGCATAAGCTAATTAATTATCACTATCAGTCGTTTGGAACATCCCTTTAGATAAAGACACCAAATCTAATTATCTTTTGACCTCTCTCTCTCCCCTTAGTAAGCTCCTCTGTAAGTGTACAGTCAACACACAACATGCATGAAGACTTGAAAGTCAAATATTAATATTCTGCAAATTTTCAATGCCAAATTCTGCAGTGAATCGTGTTTGCTGGTATTCATTGTATCGCAAAAACACACAGGGGATAGACTGAAGCTTTTCCATGCTTGAGATAACTTACCAGCATGGCTCAGAGCTTTGACAGACTCAGTTGGACTAATTCCTCCTCAAGCCACAAAAACAAGGCTTTCCCCACATCCAACAACACAATGCCAAAGTGCATGAATCACTTATTTGTATCAGTATGCCATGAACCGACCACTTGCTCACCATATGTTGCTTTGTCTATCCTCCCTGAGTCCCAGCTCCACTCCTTTCCTTATGATTTATCAACCGCACACCTGGTTACTCAAATACTGATTTTCCAATTTTCATAAAAGAAAAGACACCCAAAGGGGTTTTTACTGGGTACAGTTTAAAACATCCGCACTCATGGGGCGTGTGTGCGTGCCTGTGATAAGGAATGAGAGTGTGACAGTGAGAAAACAAGTGGTAAAAAAAGGAGTGGAAGGATGGATAGTAACAGAGTTTTGAACCCTTATATGTACTGGATAATAGCTGAACCTCAAAAGGCCAAAATGAAGGTGTTCATCCTTCTTGTCTCCCAAACAGATTCTTGGCTTGGTTGCTACTTCTGAACTGGACATCCAGACCTCCAGATGTTAAAAATCCCAAAGAGATCTAAGGGATGGGAGAAATAATCAAGACAAACAAAGACCAATAAAGGGATGCAATGTAATAACAAATTAATGTGTGTGAGCGTGCGTGCTGCCTGCCCACACATAGAGCATAGGTCTGTCTGCATGTCTACCTTTAAGCAACCAAATTTACTCTGCTTATCTCTGCACTTATACAATCAGGTTAAGTGCTGAGAAATATCCTCCTCCTCCTCCTTAGCCCTCTGAAGAAAGACCACATCTGGTCTTGGTTGTTAGACTCATATTAGCTGTTCATGCAGGACTAATCAGAGCCATCCCAGCCAGGCTTACAGGATAATGCGGCATCATACTGTTTTGATGGACTGGGAGACAGAGCTCTGCTAACAGTTAATCACGTCTCATTACTTCATGAGGAGACATCCACAGCACTGTGATATCTGCATTGATGTTAGATGTGACACTTTTGAAACAAATACACTTTGGTGCATGACATTATTACCGCATACTGCAGCAGCATAAGTCAAATGATTACATAGGTCATGAACACGTTAAAAATCTATTTAGGATTTCAACAAGACTGAGTATCCACATTATGCGAGACGTTATGTAACTTCTACTGAAGCATTCAGTCCTTTCGGTCACTCTCTGTCCTCAGAACCAGCTATCTGTCAGCAGCAGCAGCTCCTGAGGTGCTAAAAGAACGGCGACCATCCAAAATCTATCTTCACCTGGCTGGCAAACGGTAAAAATTTACTGGACAAGAAAAGTAGGCTGCAGCAGCTCAGTCCATTAGGATTTGACTTGGGGATCGGAGAATGTCCAGTTTGAGTCCAGCGTGGACTAGCCGAAACAGAGGCAGAGTGATAGCTGGAGCATTGCCAGTTTCACATACGGGACACTGCTGAGGTGCTCTTGAGCAAGGCACCTAACCCCTAACTGTACGGAGCATTACGCTGTGGCAACCCATCACTGTGTCATCAATTGATTCATCAATTGCATGTGTCTGTGCGTGTATAAATGGTAAATTACCAACGGGGGACAGTAAAGTAATTGCTATTATTATTGTATTTATTTATTGATTAATTGATTTTATTTCCACTCCCAGTGAAGCTGGTGAGTGAATCTTTCTCCAGTGAAACCAGAAGGCTCACAGAGCACTGATTAATCATTACAGAGAGGATCTTGTTGATAGGTGCGAAAAATATAAACAGTGGGTTTATCTGATTTGTGTGATTAAAATAGTGGTGATTACCCATCACCAAGTATGGCAGGCATGCAAGAAGTAAAAAAAAACAACAACAAAAGACATAAGAAGAAAAGACTACAATTGTATAAAAAACGTGGGGGTTATAATTGAAGCATATCTGTTCTGTGAGATGGCGGAGTGACGGACGTTAAAAATTATTCTAAAAACACTTCTAAAACACTTTCTGTGTGAATTCGCCTACAGAGTCTAAATCCATCAAAACAATGAATAACTGTAACTAAATTCCATCGCAGTTCACTCAACAGTTTTTGAGCTATTGCATTTTGGACCAAAAGTGATATATGGTGCCCATCCTGCCTGCTTTTTTTCCTGTCCCGCCCCAGTCCCGTGATGAATAGTGAACTCCCATCCCAAGGGGAATCCGTAAACATGTCAGCCTCTAATGTACAGCATCATGGTAAAAATGACTCTGGCAGAAACACATCTCATTGGCTGAGCTGAGTGGTCTATTCCAACCCATGACAGGCAACATAACACAATAAACATACACACAATTTCAGGTTATTAAAATTGACGGACTGTTTATCATATCCCTCTGGGTAATAAACACAGAGACAAGTGAGCGGAAGAGGAAAAAACAATGTAGACAATACAAGTTATTCACACTCTACAATATTTTCTGCCTCTTTCTTTCCCTTTAACATCAGAGGTTATATGAAGATGTGATTTTTTTAATCCAGAGCAGGTGGCACAGGTGGCACTTTATTTATATATACCCACCAATATAGAGAAACTCATCTTGAGTGTTTTGAACACTCGAAAGGCCAGGAGGTGTGTCTCTTTCCTTCAATATCTTAAAGTAAGTTTCTAGCTGCAGTGGAAATTGAGACTATTTGATTCTTCCTTAAATAATTACCCCAACAGCACCCATCCTTTAGATAAAGATTTGATTAAAAAAGATTTAAAAAAACTCCAAACTCAGTTAATTAAGAAATTAGATTGGATACAAACCATATAAGTAGATATATCTGCCTCCAAATTGCTTTCGACCCTCAAAATTAGTTACTTAATTCAGGCTCATGTATATACTATTAAGATAGATAGGAATGACTGGAATAAAAAGTCTAGTCCTAGATGTATGATACGGCAAAACAGATTCAAATGACATATGACATTCATCAGAGCCAACTATACTGTACATTCATCCGTGAATAAAATATTAGAATTAGCCCCAAACTGGCTCTAAATTCAAAGCTAGTGGCCTCATAAAAGATTATTCTTGTAATAGTGTAATTTTCAACTTCGTCCTTATTTTCTTAGATTTTGCCATCATGAGAGTTGGATTTAAAATTATGCCATCAACGTACAGCTCCAGTGAGCTGAGAGTTGCTCTCCAACAGACCCTCAAAGGCTAAAGCAGCTCCACAAACATGCTTCTTTTAACCCACTTCGCAGCAGTGTTGCGAAATCCAATTATCCATTGCCACTTATCTCCCACCTGGCACTGCATTTACCAATGCAGACAGTCAGATATATATATGTACAAATAAAAAGATCACTCATGTTTGCCCTGAAGCCAACCACTCCTAGTAAAGATGTGCAATATCCACTGTTAAACTTACATTTGACTTAATATTCAGAAATAAAGATGAAACACACACAGTGAAGGAATCACCAAATCCCATCCCCCGACTCGACACGATATGATCACTAAAGAAAAAATGGCAGTCAGCAAAGCAAACAAAGAACAAGGAAGTTCACTTTGCTCTCAAAGCAAACGTCCATGTTGTTGTTACAGCAGTAGTAAGAAAACAAAGAGGTACATCATGTGAATATTAACACCAAATGGACTAAAATAACTTATGTTTGATTGTGATTGGATGATTGAGCTTGAATGAATGGATGAATGAATAAATAAATACATAAATGAAAAGATGAATGAAACTCCTCTGTAAACAGAGTTAGCTGGTTAAAGGTCTATTTTAAGGTTGAAGCCTCTAAAGTAAACACAGCACTGAACATTTTCACATCTTCCATGGACACATTCTCCTGAAAGGCAGAAAAATGCTGGTGTCACTTGGTGAGGATGGTGGCATGACAGCACAGTCCCTACACGGGGACTAAAATCTTGTCACTCAAAATATAACCTCAGGGGGAAAAAAGATTAAACACGTGTTCAGTGTTTGCATTACTACCACTGTGCCAGGATCCTGATATATTTATGATCACACCTCTGTGTTACTGGTTCTGTATCGAGAGCTGCCAAGATACTGCCAACACTGGGAGGAATAGGAATGACAGCATGTAGCACAGGTGCAAATAAAATCTGGGAGCGAAAGTGTCCATAAAGAAAGGCAGAGACAAAAAGAGACAGAATGAAAGACAGAAATAGATTCAGGCACCCACACACTTGCACACACAGTTGTCTTATATTCCAGATGTCCCTTACAGATTAACTTAAATAAAGTAGAATAGAATAGAATAGAATATCAGAATGACCACTTACATTGCTCTACACTGCTGTTGTATGTTCAAGAAGCCTTTTGCCACACACAAAATTATAATGCCCTTGAGCTTGAAGATTCTTTTTCAACCTTGGAAACAGCAGCTCAGCAAGAAAAATTTCAACACAAGGTCGAGTCTCTACGGTGGCTGTGTCCGGTCTCATTCCTTCCTTACTATATATTGCACTCCACAATATACTTTTCTGAGTGTGTAAATTTCCCTACTATAGTACCTTCAAGGTTTCCACGTTCCATGCTAACTGGGTTAGCCGAAACTAAATTACTGAGGAAACTATTGTTTGTTATGTAGGGAGTAGTGAATGAGTGAATGGAGGAGTAATTTCAGATGCAGCTGATGTTTCCAACACTTTCAACGACGTCTTGTGGCATTTTGAGGTTAAGGGAGCTGGTCATTTGTCATAAAAATGGTTGAGCTCAAGTCTTCTGATTCAGCGGACGCAGCCTAACCAAGCCCAACAGCCTCCGTCTTAAGCTTTGACAGGTTCTTTGACTGACGCTCTTTTAGGTTGCCACCGGAACAGCCATCAGGCCACATTTCAAAGCAGCAACATCCCCTTTGCAAATGGACCAACTTGGTCTCTTTGTCTCCNNNCCCTTCCCCTTCCCCCCCTTTGCATGGAAATTTGAGTTCAGACCTTAAGGCCTTGTCGACAGGGGCTTCAGCCAGACATTCCCAATTCACCCTCACTGCATGTTTGTTTTTTCCTTATATGTGTGAAGGCTTTTCCCCACCAACTCACTACCAGGTGGTGACCAGTTGACAGCTGCAGTCCTCTCTGCTTCTGATCTTTTGCTAAGGTATACTAATACATCATGAACTACATGTTAAAGCAAGTTATTTCTTAAGGATAGCATTTAATCCCTCCACAATTTATACATACAATAAATGGTTTGACTAGTTCAAAACTGGAAACCATTGATTTCCATACATTGTCCAGTCCACCCTGTTTAGAATAGCATCTGAACTATTGCTGTGGGAATCGCTTAGTAGTTTATCTGGTTTTAATTTAATGTTGAAGTCTATAATCAAATTTAAACATTTCTCTCCCCACTTAAACTAACAACCCATGCATGAGAATAACATATATTTCCCACTACTGTAAGCAGTGAGCCAGGTTTCAAAACCATCAAATTGTAAAGCTGCTAATTTGAACAACTTTCAAACTCTATGTGTGTGTGCACCTTAAATAAACAAAATTCCATAAACAGGCAGGTTGAAATGTTTGTGTTCCTTATTAGAAAGACGAAGGGTTGTGACGTGCTGGCTGCTCACTCTAAATTGGGCTGGGTAAGGAACCAATTAGTGCTGCGAAGAACAGTTAAAATTCTCATCCCCTCCTGTGCCAATCATCATAATGCAATTTCAGCTGACAAATTAAATCCAATTTACGCAGACAATTAAAATAACTAAAATGAGAAACAAGGTTTTGCCCCTCCCTATCTACACTCAGGGTTTCAATGATAAAATGTGTATATATTTCTTTCCTTTCTGAGAGGAGAAATCAAATGAGGAAACCTTTACCGCAGCCACGGTCTGTGATACGAATCCTTGCCACTATCTGCTTACACAGACAGAGGAACGAAAAGAGCCATAGCGAGGGAGACACAGTTGAGAGAATCACAATTGGATCAGAATGGTTGCACTGGTGATGAGCAGCCACAGGTCAAGGTAACTGAACAATTCCAATAGCAACGTAACTGTCTGCCTACTCTGAAGCTTATTTACACCATACAAAGGATCTCTATAAGAGACATAGTGGTGTGTGTGTGTGTGTGTGTGTGTGTGTGCATGTGAGCTTATAAGAGTGAAAAAGGCAGGAAGGGGACAGATCACATGTGACAATGAAAGGCAAGTGTTCAGGACTGATAATGAGAGCAATCGATAAAAGTCTGAATGCTGCTGCGGATGGGGGATATCCACAGTAAGATAAATGATCACATTTATTCTGAAAGGACAAGACAGCTAACCAGACCAAGTGAATACGACTCTTGAGCCACTTGTACTACAGCGATTAAACCATTATAAACGTGCAACTATGGCTTGTATTCTTTTTATTTTTAGCCACACTTGCAGCATGACTGGTCTGGATGGATTCCCATGAAATGTTGTACAGATTTCCATGATGCCAAAAGAATGAATCCAATTAGTTAAGGACACTTTTCTTCTAGCAACATCAGAATTACTTTTCTACTAGCACTAGTTTTCAGTTATCCAGTGAAATGTCTCAACAATTACTTAACTGGATAAGTTAAACATTCAAACAATATGAGTGGCTCCCAGACAATGCAATCAACTGACTTTGGATAATGACAGACTTTTTCTACAGTGCCACAATGAGGTTAACATTTTTGGGGGGGGTTTCATGAAAGGTCTCACAACTATTGGTTGGACTGAAATTTAAAATCGGCATTGGTGTCCCCCTCAGGATGAATTGTAACAACTTTGGCGATGATCCTCTAACCTTTCCTCTGGCACCACCATCAGGACAAAATTAAATTCTGTCTAATACGTTACGGAGTTAATACCTGCAAAAATAATGACATTCCCAACCCCCTCAGCTGTTCATTGAGTTTAGCGATAGATAGCATTTATTAGTATGCTCAAACTAGGATGGTGACAATAGAAAAAAAAGACAATGCTAACATGCTGATGTGACTATTAAGCTCAAAGCACCGCTCAGCCTGGGTGCAGCCTCATAGAGTAGCATGGCTATTGACTCTTGCGCTTCTGCTTTTTGCTGCAGCTCACATGAACTTCCACTTTAATCATCATCACTGTCCTAAATGTCGGGGCTTTGAGAGCCTCTTCATTTCTATTTCCATTCCAACACTGATGAATGAATAAGTCACACTATACTAGATTTTTATTGAATTTGTAAAGAAAACAAGCAGACAAAATTTGAATACATCTCTGCCTGCTGCTGCTGTATTCCCACTGGTCAAAGTAAGCTGAGACTCCACTTGTTGATAATGCAAACTAAGTCCTTGACTTAGAGTTTCCTTTAAAACCAAAGGGGGGAATTAGCATGTTTCATACTGGACATGCTAATATGACATGATATGATATGATATAATAAATATGACCAAAATTTACCTCTTTCAGAAAGAAATGGAGATGACTAGAATACAAATTTGGCAGTTGGCACTACTTCATGTCGGTCCTAATCTACGGAGCCAATGGGATTACAGGGCAGCAATGTCCCAGCGTTTTAACCTGACATATTCACTGACTGCTACACTCGCTCTCACTCTATCCCCTGTCTGACTGTAGGCAAGGCCTCATTCCTCATCTGTCAGTGCGAGTGGATAGAGACAGACCCACTGACTGACTGACGGACAGGCTAAGCTAGCAGCTACAGTTGTCTGGGAACACTGAGTCCAATGGTGGCAATACATTCTTATCATAGCCACAGAATGTTCTCGCAGTCGTACATCACATAATGTCCCTGAAAAGGACCCATGGGTACAAAATATTGAAACTTTTCTCTGCCTCTTTCCAAAACGTATTAGTATTGTAGAGCTGCAGAGTCTTATTTTTCATAACCATAAATCCCTCCACAAGTACAAATATTGAAAAAGGAGCAGCTTTTGGCAACTGGGTTAAAAACAGAAATGTCTGAGTGATTGCTTGGTAGAAACAGTAACATACAGCTTTTGTCATCGTATCTCATGTCATTTTAGTATTTTTTGTGCTGAATGGCACAAATTAAGAGAGGTCCTTTGGATCTCAAACTATCTGCAGTAGTGAATATGACAGGTGGCCAACTTTATTTACTTTCATTAATGTTAGCTTTTTTCATCTCCAGATGCAGACGTGCCTAAAGACATGTTTATTCATCATACCGGGTCAGGCGCTTGGAAGTAGTTTATGCATTTAGAACATAAGTGCTTCGTTCTTCTTATTCCAAATGCATTTAAGGGAGGATATGGCAAAAAGAGATGTAAGTGTGATTGATGGCACATTCTGCTGGTTTTATTAAGGTTCATCCAATTTGCAAGGGTCAGTTTTGTATGGAAAATTACCTTCCTTGAAACCAGGTGCTGATGTGCACATGGACTGCGTGTTAATGGAAGGCTGTGATGGGGAAAAGAGAGAATTTAATTTAACTTTGTTCCAGGGAAATCTCAATGTGTGGTAAAGGAGGCTGCATTGAAGTAGTTCACTAACAAATTGTAACAAATTCTTAGAAGAGGGTGCTGGAATAATAACTGAACACATCTGACTGCAGTATAAACACAAACCAGGAGTAGACTCAGTTGTGTGATTTATTAAACTGCTGACACATTATGGCAATTACATTGTTTCGATTGGCTTATCCTTAGATTTGTTTGTCTCAGTATGTCATTCAAACTTCTATTACTTTGTTAGGTTTGTTTATTAATTATTAATGTATTTTAGACTTAAACTACGCTTTGGATGCTATTATTTTTATTATTATCCTAAGTTTATCTTAATTATATGACTACTAGTATTTTAACATGACATGATTTATTTTTTGAATGTGCTAATCTTCCATCACTAAAACTTTTAAAGTAATGGTTCAGATTTTTTGAAATACCTCGGAAGGACTCAGATTATTGATACAACAGATATATCCCAGCCATGTTGGTTGCTTGCCACACCTTTGGACTATTTAGAACATTTCAGTCACTATATTATAATATCAGAAAGTGGCAACACTACTAAGCGGCACTCCAGTCACTGAGCATTATCTTTGATTTAACATGGATTGTATTGACTTTAATCATCCCCTCGCCATCTGCCTGACAGTGATAACTCACTACAGAACTTGCTTTCCCTCCAGTGATTTTGTACTTTCAGCATTCATCCTCTAATTGCTTTTATGAATGCTTGAGTGAGTGGAATGTCAAAGTTGCCATTGCTAACTCTGACATAATAGTACTGGATTAGCATTAGGATATGGCATAGGCACATAGATAGAAATCTGGCATTATTCTGATTGGCACTTCCTCACATTAACTTGCCAGTGAGTGAGAGACAGACTAAGCTAAACTCAAAGGAACTAAATTAAAATACATCTGCAGACTTCTCCCTACTGATCAAAGCACCTACTACAAAGCTGTCCATGATAACTGATGCCAATCAACTTGGCACAATCTAAGAATAAGGTAGCTTAATGATCCGCATATAATGACAAAGACAAGCAAAAGAGGGACAGACAGCAGCAGTCAGCCATCCAAATCACAAGGCAAAACAGTCAGCCCGAATTTATATTCAGAAACCTCCGTAGGCCAGACGCACACACTCACTCACAAAGCTTAATCAAGAGGCAGATTTGATTGCAGGACTATTGAGCGAGGGACATCTACACAGACGTGTGGAGTTCAGATCAACCGTGACGATGACTTGTGCTCAGCGTGTTGAGCTGATGTGATGAGACTTTAGCTCCGAAGTTACACAAGTGGACACAGATGTTTGGAGTGACTGATGAAGCATCAATCTCTTTTTCTTCTGGGATAACTCTGAAGCCTGCAAGTTAATCTGTGGTCACTGAGCACAAAAACTACCCAAAACAACACAACAAGCAAACACTAGTGTAAGTGGCCTCCTATTCTAGGACATATTGATTGTATAGCCACATTATACAGATTGATCAAGTCAAAGAGCAACATGAACTCAGAATGTTTATTTGCTGGATTAGAGGCTTTGAATGGCAACCACTAATCAAACTTGCCTCAACATGTCAAGGCAACCAGCCTGAACTCTGACCCCGAGGAAATCATTGGAGATTAGTGTCACTCAATAACCGAGCCAGGTCTGTCAGTGGAGTGTGATAAAATCTCCATAACGTGCAGTCAGAACAGGTCCCTCTGTGACTTTGACAAGAGGAGCAGACATATTTTATTCCTCTATGTGACTGCATGCAAGAGACCACAAGATTGTTGCCTTTCTGATTTACAGCAATTGGCCATGGCAGGTATTCTGAGCCAAAAACTACACAATGAAAGAAACCCAAACTGAGAAGCTATGCTGACTTGTTTGAGTCAATACTGCTTGGTATTTTCATAACTGAATTTTGAGGATATACTGTGTACTACACTAGCTTATGTAAGGTTTGTCATTGCCTTGAGCCAAATTTAATGCAAACAGACACTAAAAAGCAGTTTGTATTTTTTTAACCTATTATTAGATGACAAATGTAGTCAAAATTACTCATTTCTGAAGGGCTACCTACGCTTGACACTGTTTGATTGGTTCATTCAGGTGGGGGAATGATGCGGTGTGTGCGTGTAGTTAATTGTAACCCAAGTTTTAATTATGACTGTGTGCACATGTGGGCTTCCCTTGGCAATATCTGGGTCATTTTCGGAGACAAGAAACGAGCCCATTTGCCAGCAGGCCATTCACACACTGCATTTGCCCTCATTCAGCTGTGATGCCATCAAAGCCAGCCAAAGCCATCTGCCACCCTGCACCGTGCAGTGCCCAGGTAGGGCAGAATTGGTGCAGGCTTATCATTTATTACCAGACCATGAGGGAACCTCTGTTTCAAAATATTTCATTTCTGCAACCTTTTTGTGCAGTGTGTCAAATATAATATATTTTTCTTTCTTTTATTTACAATGACAGTTTGGCCAAAAGCGGCATGTTTCACGAAGGAACGGTACACTGGGTTTGGATATGAGCAGTGTTTGTCAGATTTCTATGCAAAACTGTACCTCAGGACATAATGAACAGGATGACTTTTGCATCCATGTGTGTTATCGGGCAGCAGCTCCTGTCTTGAATTTAAAACACTTCTAACACCACATTGGCTCCAGAATATTAGTCTGACAGCATCGGCCCTGCCCCCTCTTCTATTTTTTGCTATCAAGCTTGATAGATTGGACCTTGATACTTTAAGATCTGTATCAGTTTGTTACATCTTTGATTGCTATCAATGAATAGGGGTTTCTGTGTGAAAGGAGATATTTGCGGGAGCCTCAATTTATTGGCCAGATTATTACTGAGCTATCAGAATATGGCCCGGGAGGCAGCACATTATGGGTATTAAAGAATATTCAGTTTGCGCTTTCTTTGGACATTTATACTTAGTGTGGAGATTAACCAATTAATGTAAGAAATCAATCAGTAGATCGATAGAAAAATAATTAATCAAAAAATGGCATGAAGTGGTTGAAGCATGTGAAGGTGTGAATATTCGTTCATTTTTAGTCTTCTATCATTGTTTTTTTTTTTAATTATGCTAATGTTGGATTTGTTCAACCACTGAACCTTGCGAAGGAATTGTTCAAAAGTATTGATTGACAGATCTTCTAGTTAGGTTTGTTGCTTGCCACTCTTTCATACTATGCATCATAGTCCTGAACGAACATTTCAGTCCGTATTAATCACTGCCACAAATGCTGAGCAGCACTCCAGTCCATGAGCATCATCCTCGATTTAACATGGATTGTATTGACTTTAATCATCCCCTCACCATCTGCCTGACAGTGATAACTCACTAGGGAGCTTGCTTTTCCTCCAGTGATTTTGTACTTTCAGCATTTTTCATTCTAGTAATTTTCCAGTACTCTAGATAATAGTCGTCAAGTTACTTGATGATGAAAATAACTGTTAATTGCAGCTCTCATTAAGTTCAGCTATGTTGCCATTTATTAAAATAAATAAAAAACATCACAGCACCACATGCATCACCATAGTTGGACTAGAATCCAAATTAAAAGTAATTCTGTCCAAAATACTGTTACCTTTGCAAAGACAAAAGCCAACACTATGATTTTAGCTTTGGTAGGAAGTTAAGAGATGATTTTGTGCTCAAAATAAGTTAAAACCAGCAGTGATGAACAAATACTTAATAGCTGAAAACTTTCACACTCACACAGTGCAAACCTATGAATCTGTTTTCTTGGCAGATACCATACAAAGACTGCCTTTAATGTTGCTTAATAAGTCTGACCATGCCAAAAAACATGAGAAATGTGAGGTACCCAATATTTTAGCAATTTGAATCTCCATATTGGTTAAATGAAAAGCTAAAAGAAACTTTTCAGGCGTTCTGTAACATGCCTGATGCAGAAAACTAAAAACAGAAACGAGACACCATCGACATATTGTGTATGGATTATTTATAGGTGGATGAGAAACTTACTTGAATTCTGTGCAATATTATGCATCTGTCAGATAAATAATAAGTAGGATTTCTTACTCTTCACTTCAGCTAAAAGCAGTTAAATTGGTTAAAAAACACATAACTTATTTACTGGATTCCTTCTTCAACATGTACACACACACACATAAGATAAGGATAACAGCTGAGCAGGCAGATGTCCAGACAGCTGTGGATACAAAAACAGTTTTGACAACTCTTTCTTTTAAACCAAGCCAGGCTTGAGACTCCGGATTAAAGTCTTTAGAAATTGAATGCATTGATGATTAAGAATAATATTGATATTCATCTCCCTTGGCTTCAGGTTAGTCTCCCTATTTCTGTGCAAAGACAGCAACCAAATTGATGTAAAATTCCTAATAATTCCTGCCAATAAACAAGTGCTCCTCAAACTAGATTCTTTGAAATGCACATAATTCCACTTGGCTGGAAAATGGGTCATTTCCCACAACTGCTGGAGCCAATTTGCCAGTTTCAATTATTAAAAGGCAACACCTGTCTCCTTCCAAATTTCAGTGGCTCAGATCGCTGTGCGAACAGCCCTTCAGAGACAAAATCCACTATGTCGGCAGATTTTAAAGTAACAGCCATCGAAATAAAGTAAGATGTAGGGGTGATACAGAATTCAAAGAAGAGCAATGCAAACAGACCTCATCTGCTAGGATATCTAGTCACTCTTCAGCGTCCCTCTATGTCTTTTCCTTGCTAAACCCTTATTGAGTAATTGTCTTTCTCTTGGCATAGAGTTGTTCAATCTAAATGGTAATCTGGAAAGCCCTCCTGTCGTCACTGGTGGTAATGCTTGTTTATGGGAAGACAGTTACTCTATACAAGAATTAGAGTTGTAATGAGAAGGCAGGGGTCTAACTGACTGTCATGAGACAATACATGTCAAAACGGAGAATCTGGTCTAGAGTACTTCATGTCAAAGTACATACTGCCTGAGGATTGAATGTTGTGATCCTAGAAAAAAAAAAGTAAATAAGTCTAAATTACATATTTTCTTTTAACCTCAATATCCATTTATCACTGAAGCCCTTTCTGAGAGAGTGTGCTCTCTCCTTGTTTACCTGTGTTTTCCCCAGGTGTTCTGGTTTCATCTCACATTCAAAACACATGCATGGTAGGTGTGCATTGGAGTCTCTTAAGTGTCCACAGCTATACGTTTTCTCTCTGTATTAGCTCTGATGAATGTGACCTGTCCAAGTGCTTCCCTGCCTTTCTTCAAATAGATACTGGGATAAGACCCAGCCACCTTAAACTTAAACAGAGCTAATAGAGAGAAGAAAGACAATAAATCTATGTGTTGGGAGAACAAATAACAAGAGCAAGAAGATTTCTCTGGAGATTTTGAATTCTGTATGGTACACCATCACCAAATATGCTGGATAAACACCTTCCTTTTGTAGTTTCAATGCTGATATAACTTTCTGTTGAGAATATAAATAGTCTAAATTCCATCTGTCATTTTAATATTAAAGTACTGAAGTCAAAGGTACGGTCATCTGGGAAGATAATCTTCTGTCATGTCCTCTGCTTTATTTTTTCTTGTTTTTTGACCTTGCAAGGTCTGAGCATTTCACACCTTTTTTTTTTCAATCTTTGCTTTTGGATGGCATGACAGCATATCTAGGGTGGAAATTGCAAAAGAAGCACAGAAAGGGAGCAACATGATTTCAGGGTCCATTTTTGCAATGCCTTCTAAGATTGTGATTTGGTTCTCTGGTCAATTTAAGAACTAATTTTAAAGTAAATGCTAGTTTAATCACACTGCAGAGTCTGAAAAGGATTAAGAGAGTTGCATGCAAGCATTAAAGGAAATTATTTTTATACATAGAAAATGGTTGTCGCAGGTACTTAATCTGCCACAATCACAACAGGATTTCATGGCCACAAATCGGATAAAATAAAAAGGCAAGCTTTTTTATTCATTTAGCTATTTAGCTGACGCTTTCATCCAAAGTGACTTACAATTGCTGTATACGTCATAGGTTGCACGCCTATGGAGCAACAAGGAGTTTTGTGTCTTGCTCAGGGACACATTGGTGTCTCACGGTGGATTTGAACACACGTCTCGCACACCAAAGGGATGTGTCTTATCC